>CAWVNZ010001508.1:0-192045 GCA_963930735.1 Dioctria linearis
TAATTTTTTACTGTCGCAAATTTCAAATCCGCCAGGGATTGCCTTTTCTATAGTAAATTATTCAAAAAATAATTTTCTACTGTCGCAAATTTTAATTACGCCAGGGATTGCCTTTTCTATACTAAAATTTGCAAAAAAATAATTTTCTACTGTCGCAAATTTTAAATATCCCAGGGATTGCCTTTTCTATAGTAAATTATTCAAAAATAATTTTTTACTTTCGCAAATTTTAAATATTCCAGGGATTGCCTTTTCTATAGTAAATTATTCAAAAAATAATTTTATACTGTCGCAAATTTTAATTACACCAGGGATTGCCTTTTCTATAGTAAATTATTCAAAAAATAATTTTTTACTGTCGCAAATTTCAAATCCGCCAGGGATTGCCTTTTCTATAGTAAATTATTCAAAAAATAATTTTTCACTATCGCAAATTTAATGACGCCAGGGATTTCCTTTTCTATAGTAAATTATTCAAAAAATAATTTTATACTGTCGCAAATTTTAATTACGCCAGGGATTGCCTTTTCTATAGTAAATTATTCAAAAAATAATTTTTTACTATCGCAAATTTCAAATCCGCCAGGGATTGCCTTTTCTACAGTAAATTATTCAAAAAATAATTTTATACTGTCGCAAATTTTAATTGCGCCAGGGATTGCCTTTTCTACAGTAAATTATTCAAAAAATAATTTTTTACTGTCGCAAATTTTAAATATCCCAGGGATTGCCTTTTCTGTAGTAAATTTCTCACAAATTAATTTTTTCTATCGCAAATTTTAAGTGCGCAGGGATTGCCTTTTCTGTAGTAAATTATTCAAAAAATAATTTTTTACTGTCGCAAATTTCAAATCCGCCAGGGATTGCCTTTTCTATAGTAAATTATTCAAAAAATAATTTTTTACTGTCGCAAATTTTAAATACGCCAGGGGATTGCCTTTTCTATAATAAATTATTCAAAAAATAATTTTTTACTGTCGCAAATTTTAATTACGCCAGGGATTGCTTTTCTAAAGTAAATTATTCAAAAAATAATTTTCAACTGTCGCAAATTTAATTACGCCAGGGATTGCCTTTTCTATAGTAAATTATTCAAAAAATAATTTTATTACTGTCGCAAATTTTAAATATCCCAGGGATTGCTTTTTCTATAGTAAATTATTCAAAAAATAATTTTTTACTGTCGCAAATTTTAAATATCCCAGGGATTGCCTTTTCTATAGTAAATTTCTCACAAATTAATTTTTTACTATCGCAAATTTTAAGTGCGCCAGGGATTGCCTTTTCTATTGTAAATTATTCAAAAAATAATTTTTTACTGTCGCAAATTTCAAATCCGCCAGGGATTGCCTTTTCTATAGTAAATTATTCAAAAAATAATTTTCAACTGTCGCAAATTTTAATTACGCCAGGGATTGCTTTTCTATAGTAAATTTCTCACAAAATAATTTTATACTGTCGCAAATTTGAATTACGCCAGGGATTGCCTTTTCTATAGTAAATTATTCAAAAAATAATTTTTTACTATCGCAAATTTTAAGTGCGCCAGGGATTGCCTTTTCTATAGTAAATTATTCAAAAAATAATTTTTTACTGTCGCAAATTTCAAATCCGCCAGGGATTACCTTTTCTATAGTAAATTATTCAAAAAATAATTTTTTTCTATCGCAAATTTTAATTACGCCAGGGATTGCCTTTTCTATAGTAAATTATTCAAAAAATAATTTTTTACTGTCGCAAATTTTAATTACGCCAGGGATTGCCTTTTCTATAGTAAATTATTCAAAAAATAATTTTCAACTGTCGCAAATTTTAATTGCGCCAGGAATTGCCTTTTCTATAGTAAATTATTCAAAAAATAATTTTTTACTGTCGCAAATTTTAATTGCGCCAGGGATTGCCTTTTCTATAGTAAATTATTCAAAAAATAATATTTTACTGTCGCAAATTTTAATTACGCCAGGGATAGCCTTTTCTATAGTAAATTATTCAAAAAATAATTTTATACTCTCGCAAATTTTAATTACGCCAGGGATTGCCTTTTCTATAGTAAATTATTCAAAAAATAATTTTATACTGTCGCAAATTTTAAATATCCTAAGGATTGCCTAAATTATTCAAAAATAATTTTTTACTGTCGCAAATTTTAAGTGCGCCAGGAATTGCCTTTTCTATAGTAAATTATTCAAAAAATAATTTTCAACTGTCGCAAATTTTAATTACGCAAGGGATTGCCTTTTCTATAGTAAATTATTCAAAAAATAATTTTTTACTGTCGCAAATTTTAAATATCCCAGGGATTGCCTTTTCTATAGTAAATTATTCAAAAAATAATTTTTTACTGTCGCAAATTTTAATTACGCCAGGGATTGCCTTTTCTATAGTAAATTATTCAAAAAATAATTTTCAACTGTCGCAAATTTTAATTACGCCAGGGATTGCCTTTTCTACAGTAAATTTTTCAAAATATTAATTTTTTACTGTCGCAAATTTTAAATACGCCAGGGATTGCCTTTTCTATAGTAAATTATTCAAAAAATAATTTTCTACTGTCGCAAATTTTAATTACGCCAGGGATTGACTTTTCTATAGTAAATTATTCAAAAAATAATTTTTTACTGTCGCAAATTTTAAATACGCCAGGGATTGCCTTTTCTATAGTAAATTATTCAAAAAATAATTTTATACTGTCGCAAATTTTAAATATCCCAGGGATTGCCTTTTCTATAGTAAATTATTCAAAAAATAATTTTTTACTATCGCAAATTTTAAGTGCGCCAGGGATTGCCTTTTCTATAGTAAATTATTCAAAAAATAATTTTTTACTATCGCAAATTTTAAGTGCGCCAGGGATTGCCTTTTCTATAGTAAATTATTCAAAAAATAATTTTTTACTGTCGCAAATTTCAAATCCGCCAGGGATTGCATTTTCTATAGTAAATTATTCAAAAAAGAATTTTCTACTGTCGCAAATTTTAATTGCGCCAGGGATTGCCTTTTCTATAGTAGATTATTCAAAAAATAATTTTATACTGTCGCAAATTTTAATTACGCCAGGGATTGCCTTTTCTATAGTAAATTATTCAAAAAATAATTTTTTACTGTCGCAAATTGTAATTACGCCAGGGATTCCCTTTTCTATAGTAAATTATTCAAAAAATAATTTTAAACTGTCGCAAATTTTAATTACGCCAGGGATTGCCTTTTCTATAGTAAATTATTCAAAAAATAATTTTTTACTGTCGCAAATTTTAATTACGCCAGGGATTGCCTTTTCTATAGTAAATTATTCAAAAATTAATTTTCAACTGTCGCAAATTTTAATTACGCCAGGGATTGCCTTTTCTACAGTAAATTTTTCAAAATATTAATTTTTTACTGTCGCAAATTTTAAATACGCCAGGGATTGCCTTTTCTATAGTAAATTATTCAAAAAATAATTTTCTACTGTCGCAAATTTCAAATCCGCCAGGGATTGCCTTTTCTATAGTAAATTATTCAAAAAATAATTTTTTACTATCGCAAATTTCAAATCCGCCAGGGATTGCCTTTTCTATAGTAAATTATTCAAAAAATTATTTTTTACTGTCGCAAATTTTAATTACGCCAGGGATTGCCTTTTCTATAGTAAATTATTCAAAAAATAATTTTATAATGTCGCAAATTTTAATTACGCCAGGGATTGACTTTTCTATAGTAAATTATTCACAAAATAATTTTCTACTGTCGCAAATTTTAATTACGCCAGGGATTGCCTTTTCTATAATAAATTATTCAAAAAATAATTTTCTACTGTCGCAAATTTTAAGTGCGCCAGGGATTGCCTTTTCTATAGTAAATTATTCAAAAAATAATTTTCTACTGTCGCAAATTTTAATTACGCCAGGGATTGCCTTTTCTATAGTAAATTATTCAAAAAATAATTTTATACTGTCGCAAATTTTAATTACGCCACGGATTGCCTTTTCTATAGTAAATTATTCAAAAAATAATTTTATACTGTCGCAAATTTTAAATATCCCAGGGATTGCCTTTTCTATAGTAAATTATTCAAAAAATAATTTTTTACTGTCGCAAATTTTAAATATCCCAGGGATTGCCTTTTCTATAGTAAATTGCTCACAAATTAATTTTTTACTATCGCAAATTTTAAGTGCGCCAGGGATTGCCTTTTCTATAGTTAATTATTCAAAAAATAATTTTTTACTGTCGCAAATTTTAAATATCCCAGGGATTGCCTTTTCTATAGTAAATTTCTCACAAAATAATTTTATATTGTCGCAAATTTTAATTACGCCAGGGATTGCCTTTTCTATAGTAAATTATTCAAAAAATAATTTTTTACTGTCGCAAATTTTAAATATCCCAGGGATTGCCTTTTCTATAGTAGATTATTCAAAAAATAATTTTCTACTGTCGCAAATTTTAATTGCGCCAGGGATTGCCTTTTCTATAGTAAATTATTCAAAAAATAATTTTTTACTGTCGCAAGTTTTAATTACGCCAGGGATTGCCTTTTCTATAGTAAATTATTCAAAAAATAATTTTCAACTGTCGCAAATTTTAATTACGCCAGGGATTGCCTTTTCTATAGTAAATTATTCAAAAAATAATTTTATACTGTCGCAAATTTTAAATATCCCAGGGATTGCCTTTTCTATAGTAAATTATTCAAAAAATAATTTTTTACTGTCGCAAATTTTAAATATCCCAGGGATTGCATTTTCTATAGTAAATTTCTCACAAATTCATTTTTTACTATCGCAAATTTTATGTGCGCCAGGGATTGCCTTTTCTATAGTAAATTATTCAAAAAATAATTTTTTACTGTCGCAAATTTTAAATATCCCAGGGATTGCCTTTTCAATAGTAAATTAATCAAAAAATAATTTTTTACTGTCGCAAATTTTAAATATCCCAGAGATTGCCTTTTCTATAGTAAATTTCTCACAAATTAATTTTTTACTATCGCAAATTTCAAATCCGCAAGGGATTGCCTTTTCTATAGTAAATTATTCAAAAAATAATTTTTTACTGTCGCAAATTTTAAATACGCCAGGGATTGCCTTTTCTATAGTAAATTACTCAAAAAATAATTTTTTACTGTCGCAAATTTTAAATATCCCAGGATTGCCTTTTCTATAGTAAATTTCTCACAAATTAATTTTTTACTATCGCAAATTTTAAGTGCGCCAGGGATTGCGTTTCCTATAGTAAATTATTCAAAAAATAATTTTTTACTGTCGCAAATTTTAATTACGCCAGGGATTGCCTTTTTTATAGTAAATTATTCAAAAAATAATTTTCAAGTGTCGCAAATTTTAATTACGCCAGGGATTGCCTTTTCTATAGTAAATTATTCAAAAAATAATTTTTTACTGTCACAAATTTTAAATATCCCAGGGATTGCCTTTTCTATAGTAAATTTCTCACAAATTAATTTTTTACTATCGCAAATTTTAAGTGCGCCAGGGATTGCTTTTTCTATAGTAAATTATTCAAAAAATAATTTTTTACTATCGCAAATTTCAAATCCGCCAGGGATTGCCTTTTCTATAGTAAGTTATTCAAAAAAATAATTTTTTACTGCCGCAAATTTCAAATCCGCCAGGGATTGCCTTTTCTATAGTAAATTATTCAAAAAATAATTTTCTACTGTCGAAAATTTTAATTACCCCAGGGATTGCCTTTTCTATAGTAAATTTTGCAAAAAAATAATTTTCTACTGTCGCAAATTTTAAATATCCCAGGGATTGCCTTTTCTATAGTAAATTATTCAAAAAATAATTTTTTACTGTCGCAAATTTTAAATATCCCAGGGATTGCCTTTTCTATAGTAAATTATTCAAAAAATAATTTTATACTGTCGCAAATTTTAATTACGCCAGGGATTGCCTTTTCTATAGTAAATTATTCAAAAAATAATTTTTTACTGTCGCAAATTTCAAATCCGCCAGGGATTGCCTTTTCTATAGTAAATTATTCAAAAAATAATTTTTTACTGTCGCAAATTTTAATTACGCCAGGGATTGCCTTTTCTATAGTAAATTATTCAAAAAATAATTTTCTGCTGTAGCAAATTTTATTACGCCAGGGATTGCCTTTTCTATAGTAAATTATTCAAAATATTAATTTTTTACTGTCGCAAATTTTAATTGCGCCAGGGATTGCCTTTTCTATAGTAAATTATTCAAAAAATAATTTTCTACTGTCGCAAATTTTAATTACGCCAGGGATTGCCTTTTCTATAGTAAATTTTGCAAAAAAATAATTTTCTACTGTCGCAAATTTTAATTACGCCAGGGATTGCCTTTTCTATAGTAAATTATTCAAAAAATAATTTTTTACTGTCGCAAATTTTAAATATCCCAGGGATTGCCTTTTCTATAGTAAATTTCTCACAAAATAATTTTTTACTATCGCAAATTTTAAGTGTGCCAGGGATTGCCTTTTCTATAGTAAATTATTCAAAAAATAATTTTCAACTGTCGCAAATTTTAATTACGCCAGGGATTGCCTTTTCTATAGTAAATTATTCAAAAAATAATTTTTTACTGTCGCAAATTTTAAATATCCCAGGGATTGCCTTTTCTATAGTAAATTTCTCACAAAATAATTTTATACTGTCGCAAATTTTAATTACGCCAGGGATTGCCTTTTCTATAGTAAATTATTCAAAAAATAATTTCTTACTGTCGCAAATTTCAAATCCGCCAGGGATTGCCTTTTGTATAGTAAATTATTCAAAAAATAATTTTCAACTGTCGCAAATTTTAATTACGCCAGGGATTGCCTTTTCTATAGTAAATTATTCAAAAAATAATTTTTTACTGTCGCAAATTTTAAATATCCCAGGGATTGCCTTTTCTATAGTAAATTTCTCACAAAATAATTTTATACTGTCGCAAATTTTAATTACGTCAGGGATTGCCTTTTCGATAGTAAATTATTCAAAAAATAATTTTTTACTATCGCAAATTTCAAATCCGCCAGGGATTGCCTTTTCTATAGTAAATTATTCAAAAAATAATTTTTTACTGTCGCAAATTTTAATTGCGCCAGGGATTGCCTTTTCTACAGTAAATTATTCAAGAAATAATTTTTTACTGTCGCCAATTTTAAATATCCCAGGGATTGCCTTTTCTATAGTAAATTTCTCACAAATTAATTTTTTACTATCGCAAATTTTAAGTGCGCCAGGGATTGCCTTTTCTATAGTAAATTATTCAAAAAATAATTTTTTACTGTCGCAAATTTCAAATCCGCCAGGGATTGCCTTTTCTATAGTAAATTATTCAAAAAATAATTTTTTACTGTCGCAAATTTTAAATACGCCAGGGATTGCCTTTTCTATAGTAAATTATTCAAAAAAAAAAATTTCTACTGTCGCAAATTTTAATTGCGCCAGGGATTGCCTTTTCTATAGTAAATTATTCAAAAAATAATTTTTTACTGTCGCAAATTTTAATTACGCCAGGGATTGCCTTTTCTATAGTAAATTATTCAAAAAATAATTTTCAACTGTCGCAAATTTTAATTACGCCAGTGATTGCCTTTTCTATAGTAAATTTCTCACAAAATAATTTTATACTGTCGCAAATTTTAATTACGCCAGGGATTGCCTTTTCTATAGTAAATTATTCAAAAAATAATTTTTTACTGTCGCAAATTTTAATTACGCCAGGGATTGCCTTTCCTATAGTAAATTATTCAAAAAATAATTTTTTACTGTCGCAAATTTTAATTACGCCAGGGATTGCCTTTTCTATAGTAAATTATTCAAAAAATAAGTTTCAACTGTCGCAAATTTTAATTACGCCAGGGATTGCCTTTTCTATAGTAAATTATTCAAAAAATAATTTTCAACTGTCGCAAATTTTAAATATCCCAGGGATTGCCTTTTCTATAGTAAATTTCTCACAAAATAATTTTATACTGTCGCAAATTTTAATTACGCCAGGGATTGCCTTTTCTATAGTAAATTATTCAAAAAATAATTTTTTACTGTCGCAAATTTTAATTACGCCAGGGATTGCCTTTCCTATAGTAAATTATTCAAAAAATAATTTTTTACTGTCGCAAATTTTAATTACGCCAGGGATTGCCTTTTCTATAGTAAATTATTCAAAAAATAAGTTTCAACTGTCGCAAATTTTAAATATCCCAGGGATTGCCTTTTCTATAGTAAATTTCTCACAAATTAATTTATTACTATCGCAAATTTTAAGTGCGCCAGGGATTGCCTTTTCTATAGTAAATTATTCAAAAAATAATTTTTTACTGTCGCAAATTTCAAATCCGCCAGCGATTGCCTTTTCTATAGTAAATTATTCAAAAAATAATTTTCAACTGTCGCAAATTTTAAATATCCCAGGGATTGCCTTTTCTATAGTAAATTTCTCACAAAATAATTTTATACTGTCGCAAATTTTAATTACGCCAGGGATTGCCTTTTCTATAGTAAATTATTCAAAAAATAATTTTTTACTGTCGCAAATTTTAATTACGCCAGGGATTGCCTTTCCTATAGTAAATTATTCAAAAAATAATTTTTTACTGTCGCAAATTTTAATTACGCCAGGGATTGCCTTTTCTATAGTAAATTATTCAAAAAATAAGTTTCAACTGTCGCAAATTTTAATTACGCCAGGGATTGCCTTTTCTATAGTAAATTATTCAAAAAATAATTTTCAACTGTCGCAAATTTTAATTACGCCAGGGATTGCCTTTTCTATAGTAAATTATTCAAAAAATAATTTTTTACTGTCACAAATTTTAAATATCCCAGGGATTGCCTTTTCTATAGTAAATTTCTCACAAATTAATTTTTTACTATCGCAAATTTTAAGTGCGCCAGGGATTGCCTTTTCTATAGTAAATTATTCAAAAAATAATTTTTTACTATCGCAAATTTCAAATCCGCCAGGGATTGCCTTTTCTATAGTAAATTATTCAAAAAATAATTTTTTACTGTCGCAAATTTCAAATCCGCCAGGGACTGCCTTTTCTATAGTAAATTATTCAAAAAATAATTTTCTACTGTCGCAAATTTTAATTACGCCAGGGATTGCCTTTTCTATAGTAAATTTTGCAAAAAAATAATTTTCTACTGTCGCAAATTTTAAATATCCCAGGGATTGCCTTTTCTATAGTAAATTATTCAAAAAATAATTTTTTACTGTCGCAAATTTTAAATATCCCAGGGATTGCCTTTTCTATAGTAAATTATTCAAAAAATAATTTTATACTGTCGCAAATTTTAATTACGCCAGGGATTGCGTTTTCTATAGTAAATTATTCAAAAAATAATTTTTTACTGTCGCAAATTTCAAATCCGCCAGGGATTGCCTTTTCTATGTAAATTATTCAAAAAATATTTTTTTACTGTCGCAAATTTTAATTGCGCCAGGGATTGCCTTTTCTATAGTAAATTATTCAAAAAATAATTTTCTACTGTCGCAAATTTTATTACGCCAGGGATTGCCTTTTCTATAGTAAATTATTCAAAATATTAATTTTTTACTGTCGCAAATTTTAATTGCGCCAGGGATTGCCTTTTCTATAGTAAATTTCTCACAAAATAATTTTTTACTATCGCAAATTTTAAATATCCCAGGGATTGCCTTTTCTATAGTAAATTTCTCACAAAATAATTTTTTACTATCGCAAATTTTAAGTGTGCCAGGGATTGCCTTTTCTATTGTAAATTATTCAAAAAATAATTTTCAACTGTCGCAAATTTTAATTACGCCAGGGATTGCCTTTTCTATAGTAAATTATTCAAAAAATAATTTTTTACTGTCGCAAATTTTAAATATCCCAGGGATTGCCTTTTCTATAGTAAATTTCTCACAAAATAATTTTTTACTATCGCAAATTTTAAGTGTGCCAGGGATTGCCTTTTCTATTGTAAATTATTCAAAAAATAATTTTCAACTGTCGCAAATTTTAATTACGCCAGGGATTGCCTTTTCTATAGTAAATTATTCAAAAAATAATTTTTTACTGTCGCAAATTTTAAATATCCCAGGGATTGCCTTTTCTATAGTAAATTTCTCACAAAATAATTTTATACTGTCGCAAATTTTAATTACGCCAGGGATTGCCTTTTCTATAGTAAATTATTCAAAAAATAATTTTTTACTGTCGCAAATTTTAAATATCCCAGGGATTGCCTTTTCTATAGTAAATTTCTCACAAAATAATTTTATACTGTCGCAAATTTTAATTACGCCAGGGATTGCCTTTTCTATAGTAAATTATTCAAAAAATAATTTCTTACTGTCGCAAATTTCAAATCCGCCAGGGATTGCCTTTTCTATAGTAAATTATAGAAAAAATAATTTTTTACTGTCGCAAATTTTAATTGCGCCAGGGATTGCCTTTTCTATAGTAAATTATTCAAAAAATAATTTTCTATTGTCGCAAATTTTATTACGCCAGGGATTGCCTTTTCTATAGTAAATTATTCAAAATATTAATTTTTTACTGTCGCAAATTTTAATTGCGCCAGGGATTGCCTTTTCTATAGTAAATTATTCAAAAAATAATTTTCTATTGTCGCAAATTTTAATTACGCCAGGGATTGCCTTTTCTATAGTAAATTTTGCAAAAAAATAATTTTCTACTGTCGCAAATTTTAATTACGCCAGGGATTTCCTTTTCTATAGTAAATTATTCAAAAAATAATTTTTTACTGTCGCACATTTTAAATATCCCAGGGATTGCTTTTCTATAGTAAATTTCTCACAAAATAATTTTTTAATATCGCAAATTTTAAGTGTGCCAGGGATTGCCTTTTCTATAGTAAATTATTCAAAAAATAATTTTCAACTGTCGCAAATTTTAATTACGCCAGGGATTGCCTTTTCTATAGTAAATTATTCAAAAAATAATTTTTTACTGTCGCAAATTTTAAATATCCCAGGGATTGCCTTTTCTATAGTAAATTTCTCACAAAATAATTTTATACTGTCGCAAATTTTAATTACGCCAGGGATTGCCTTTTCTATAGTAAATTATTCAAAAAATAATTTCTTACTGTCGCAAATTTCAAATCCGCCAAGGATTGCCTTTTCTATAGTAAATTATTCAAAAAATAATTTTCAACTGTCGCAAATTTTAATTACGCCAGGGATTGCCTTTTCTATAGTAAATTATTCAAAAAATAATTTTTTACTGTCGCAAATTTTAAATATCCCAGGGATTGCCTTTTCTATAGTAAATTTCGCACAAAATAATTTTATACTGTCGCAAATTTTAATTACGCCAGCGATTGCCTTTTCTATAGTAAATTATTCAAAAAATAATTTTTTACTGTCGCAAATTTCAAATCCGCCAGGGTTTGACTTTTCTATAGTAAATTATTCAAAAAATAATTTTTTACTGTCGCAAATTTTAAATACGCCAGGGATTGCCTTTTCTATAGTAAATTATTCAAAAAAAAATTTTCTACTGTCGCAAATTTTAATTGCGCCAGGGATTGCCTTTTCTATAGTAAATTATTCAAAAAATAATTTTTTACTGTCGCAAATTTTAATTACGCCAGGGATTACCTTTTCTATAGTAAATTATTCAAAAAATAATTTTCAACCGTCGCAAATTTTAATTACGCCAGGGATTGCCTTTTGTATAGTAAATTATTCAAAAAATAATTTTATACTGTCGCAAATTTTAAATATCCCAGGGATTGCCTTTTCTATAGTAAATTATTCAAAAAATAATTTTTTACTGTCGCAAATTTTAAATATCCCAGGGATTGCCTTTTCTATAGTAAATTTCTCATAAATTAATTTATTACTATCGCAAATTTTAAGTGCGCCAGCGATTGCCTTTTCTATAGTAAATTATTCAAAAAATAATTTTTTACTGTCGCAAATTTCAAATCCGCCAGGGATTGCCTTTTCTATAGTAAATTATTCAAAAAATAATTTTCAACTGTCGCAAATTTTAAATATCCCAGGGATTGCCTTTTTTATAGTAAATTTCTCACAAAATAATTTTATACTGTCGCAAATTTTAATTACGCCAGGGATTGCCTTTTCTATAGTAAATTATTCAAAAAATAATTTTTTACTGTCGCAAATTTTAATTACGCCAGGGATTGCCTTTCCTATAGTAAATTATTCAAAAAATAATTTTTTACTGTCGCAAATTTTAATTACGCCAGGGATTGCCTTTTCTACAGTAAATTATTCAAAAAATAATTTTCAACTGTCGCAAATTTTAATTACGCCAGGGATTGCCTTTTCTATAGTAAATTATTCAAAAAATAATTTTCAACTGTCGCAAATTTTAATAACGCCAGGGATTGCCTTTTCTATAGTAAATTATTCAAAAAAAAATTTTCTACTGTCGCAAATTTTAATTGCGCCAGGGATTGCCTTTTCTATAGTAAATTATTCATAAAATAATTTTTTACTGTCGCAAATTTTAATTACGCCAGGGATTGCCTTTTCTATAGTAAATTATTCAAAAAATAATTTTCAACTGTCGCAAATTTTAATTACGCCAGGGATTGCCTTTTCTATAGTAAATTATTCAAAAAATAATTTTTTACTGTCACAAATTTTAAATATCCCAGGGATTGCCTTTTCTATAGTAAATTCTCACAAATTAATTTTTTACTATCGCAAATTTTAAGTGCGCCAGGGATTGCCTTTTCTATAGTAAATTATTCAAAAAATAATTTTTTACTATCGCAAATTTCAAATCCGCCAGGGATTGCCTTTTCTATAGTAAATTATTCAAAATATAATTTTTTACTGTCGCAAATTTCAAATCCGCCAGGGATTGCCTTTTCTATAGTAAATTATTCAAAAAATAATTTTCTACTGTCGCAAATTTTAATTACGCCAGGGATTGCCTTTTCTATAGTAAATTATTCAAAAAATAATTTTTTACTGTCGCAAATTTCAAATCCGCCAGGGATTGCCTTTTCTATAGTAAATTATTCAAAAAATAATTTTCAACTGTCGCAAATTTTAATTACGCCAGGGATTGCCTTTTCTATAGTAAATTATTCAAAAAATAATTTCTTACTGTCGCAAATTTCAAATCCGCCAGGGATTGCCTTTTCTATAGTAAATTATTCAAAAAATAATTTTCAACTGTCGTAAATTTTAATTACGCCAGGGATTGCCTTTTCTATAGTAAATTATTCAAAAAATAATTTTTTACTGTCGCAAATTTAAATATCCCATGGATTACCTTTTCTATAGTAAATTTCTCACAAAATAATTTTATACTGTCGCAAATTTTAATTACGCCAGGGATTGCCTTTTCTACAGTAAATTATTCAAAAAATAATTTTTTACTATCGCAAATTTCAAATCCGCCAGGGATTGCCTTTTCTATAGTAAATTATTCAAAAAATAATTTTTTACTGTCGCAAATTTTAATTGCTCCAGGGATTGCCTTTTCTACAGTAAATTATTCAAAAAATAATTTTTTACTGTCGCAAATTTTAAATATCCCAGTGATTGCTTTTTCTATATTAAATTTCTCACAAATTAATTTTCTACTATCGCAAATTTTAAGTGCGCCAGGGATTGGCTTTTCTATAGTAAATTATTCAAAAAATAATTTTTTACTGTCGCAAATTTCAAATCCGCCAGGGATTGCCTTTTCTATAGTAAATTATTCAAAAAATAATTTTTTACTGTCGCAAATTTAAATATCCCATGGATTGCCTTTTCTATAGTAAATTTCTCACAAAATAATTTTATACTCTCGCAAATTTTAATTACGCCAGGGATTGCCTTTTCTACAGTAAATTATTCAAAAAATAATTTTTTACTATCGCAAATTTCAAATCCGCCAGGGATTGCCTTTTCTATAGTAAATTATTCAAAAAATAATTTTTTACTGTCGCAAATTTTAATTGCGCCAGGGATTGCCTTTTCTACAGTAAATTATTCAAAAAATAATTTTTTACTGTCGCAAATTTTAAATATCCCAGTGATTGCTTTTTCTATAGTAAATTTCTCACAAATTAATTTTCTACTATCGCAAATTTTAAGTGCGCCAGGGATTGGCTTTTCTATAGTAAATTTCTCACAAATTAATTTATTACTATCGCAAATTTTAAGTGCGCCAGGGATTGCCTTTTCTATAGTAAATTATTCAAAAAATAATTTTTTACTGTCGCAAATTTCAAATCCGCCAGGGATTGCCTTTTCTATAGTAAATTATTCAAAAAATAATTTTCAACTGTCGCAAATTTTAATTACGCCAGGGATTGCCTTTTCTATAGGAAATTTCTCACAAAATAATTTTATACTGTCGCAAATTTGAATTACGCCAGGGATTGCCTTTTCTATAGTAAATTATTCAAAAAATAATTTTTTACTATCGCAAATTTTAAGTGCGCCAGGGATTGCCTTTTCTATAGTAAATTATACAAAAAATAATTTTTTACTGTCGCAAATTTCAAATCCGCCAGGGATTACCTTTTCTATAGTAAATTATTCAAAAAATAATTTTTTACTATCGCAAATTTTAATTACGCCAGGGATTGCCTTTTCTATAGTAAATTATTCAAAAAATAATTTTTTACTGTCGCAAATTTTAATTACGCCAGGGATTGCCTTTTCTATAGTAAATTATTCAAAAAATAATTTTCAACTGTCGCAAATTTTAATTGCGACAGGGATTGCCTTTTCTATAGTAAATTATTCAAAAAATAATTTTTTACTGTCGCAAATTTTAGTTGCGCCAGGGATTGCCTTTTCTATAGTAAATTATTCAAAAAATAATTTTTTACTGTCGCAAATTTTAATTACGCCAGGGATTGCCTTTTCTATAGTAAATTATTCAAAAAATAATTTTATACTCTCGCAAATTTTAATTACGCCAGGGATTGCCTTTTCTATAGTAAATTATTCAAAAAATAATTTTATACTGTCGCAAATTTTAAATATCCTAGGGGTTGCCTAAATTATTCAAAAAATATTTTTTTACTGTCGCAAATTTTAAGTGCGCCAGGAATTGCCTTTTCTATAGTAAATTATTCAAAAAATAATTTTCAACTGTCGCAAATTTTAATTACGCCAGGGATTGCCTTTTCTATAGTAAATTATTCAAAAAATAATTTTTTACTGTCGCAAATTTTAAATATCCCAGGGATTGCCTTTTCTATAGTAAATTATTCAAAAAATAATTTTTTACTGTCGCAAATTTTAATTACGCCAGGGATTGCCTTTTCTATAGTAAATTATTCAAAAAATAATTTTCAACTGTCACAAATTTTAATTACGCCAGGGATTGCCTTTTCTACAGTAAATTTTTCAATATATTAATTTTTTACTGTCGCAAATTTTAAATACGCCAGGGATTGCCTTTTCTATAGTAAATTATTCAAAAAATAATTTTCTACTGTCGCAAATTTCAAATCCGCCAGGGATTGCCTTTTCTATAGTAAATTATTCAAAAAATAATTTTTTACTATCGCAAATTTCAAATCCGCCAGGGATTGCCTTTTCTATAGTAAATTATTCAAAAAATAATTTTTTACTGTCGCAAATTTTAATTAAGCCAGAATTGCCTTTTCTATAGTAAATTATTCAAAAAATAATTTTTTACTGTCACAAATTTCAAATCCGCCAGGGATTGCCTTTTCTATAGTAAATTATTCAAAAAATAATTTTTTACTATCGCAAATTTCAAATCCGCCAGGGATTGCCTTTTCTATAGTAAATTATTCAAAAAATAATTTTCTACTGTCGCAAATTTTAATTACGCCAGGGATTGCCTTTTCTATAGTAAATTATTCAAAAAATAATTTTCTACAGTCGCAAATTTTAATTACGCCAGGTATTGCCTTTTCTATAGTAAATTATTCACAAAATAATTTTATACTGTCGCAAATTTTAAATATCCCAGGGATTGCCTTTTCTATAGTAAATTATTCAAAAAATAATTTTTTACTATCGCAAATTTTAAGTGCGCCAGGGATTGCCTTTTCTATAGTAAATTATTCAAAAAATAATTTTTTACTATCGCAAAACTTAAGTTCGCCAGGGATTGCCTTTTCTATAGTAAATTATTCAAAAAATAATTTTTTACTGTCGCAAATTTCAAATCCGCCAGGGATTGCCTTTTCTATAGTAAATTATTCAAAAAAGAATTTTATACTCTCGCAAATTTTAATTACGCCAGGGATTGCCTTTTCTATAGTAAATTATTCAAAAAATAATTTTATACTGTCGCAAATTTTAAATATCCTAGGGGTTGCCTAAATTATTCAAAAAATAATTTTTTACTGTCGCAAATTTTAAGTGCGCCAGGAATTGCCTTTTCTATAGTAAATTATTCAAAAAATAATTTTCAACTGTCGCAAATTTTAATTACGCCAGGGATTGCCTTTTCTATAGTAAATTATTCAAAAAATAATTTTTTACTTTCGCAAATTTTAAATATCCCAGGGATTGCCTTTTCTATAGTAAATTATTCAAAAAATAATTTTTTACTGTCGGAAATTTTAATTACGCCAGGGATTGCCTTTTCTATAGTAAATTATTCAAAAAATAATTTTCAACTGTCGCAAATTTTAATTACGCCAGGGATTGCCTTATCTACAGTAAATTTTTCAAAATATTAATTTTTTACTGTCGCAAATTTTAAATACGCCAGGGATTGCCTTTTCTATAGTAAATTATTCAAAAAATAATTTTCTACCGTCGCAAATTTCAAATCCGCCAGGGATTGCCTTTTCTATAGTAAATTATTCAAAAAATAATTTTTTACTATCGCAAATTTCAAATCCGCCAGGGATTGCCTCTCCTATAGTAAATTATTCAAAAAATAATTTTTTACTGTCGCAAATTTTAATTAAGCCAGAATTGCCTTTTCTATAGTAAATTATTCAAAAAATAATTTTTTACTGTCGCAAATTTCAAATCCGCCAGGGATTGCCTTTTCTATAGTAATTTATTCAAAAAATAATTTTTTACTATCGCTAATTTCAAATCCGCCAGGGATTGCCTTTTCTATAGTAAATTATTCAAAAAATAATTTTCTACTGTCGCAAATTTTAATTACGCCAGGTATTGCCTTTTCTATAGTAAATTATTCAAAAAATAATTTTATACTGTCGCAAATTTTAAATATCCCAGGGATTGCCTTTTCTATAGTAAATTATTCAAAAAATAATTTTTTACTATCGCAAATTTTAAGTGCGCCAGGGATTGCCTTTTTTATAGTAAATTATTCAAAAAATAATTTTTTACTATCGCAAAACTTAAGTGCGCCAGGGATTGCCTTTTCTATAGTAAATTATTCAAAAAATAATTTTTTACTGTCGCAAATTTCAAATCCGCCAGGGATTGCCTTTTTGTATAGTAAATTATTCAAAAAAGAATTTTCTACTGTCGCAAATTTTAATTACGCCAGGGATTGCCTTTTCTATAGTAAATTATTCAAAAAATAATTTTATACTGTCGCAAATTTTAATTACGCCAGGGATTGCCTTTTCTATAGTAAAGTATTCAAAAAATAATTTTTTACTGTCGCAAATTTTAATTACGCCAGGGATTGCCTTTTCTATAGTAAATTATTGGATTGCCTTTTCTATAGTAAATTATTCAAAAAATAATTTTTTACTGTCGCAAATTTTAATTACGCCAGGGATTGCCTTTTCTATAGTAAATTATTCAAAAAATAATTTTATACCGTCGCAAATTTTAAGTGCGCCAGGGATTGCCTTTTCTATAGTAAATTATTCAAAAATTAATTTCTTACTGTCGCAAATTTTAAATACGCCAGGGATTGCCTTTTCTATAGTAAATTATTCAAAAAATAATTTTCAACTGTCGCAAATTTTAATTGCGCCAGGGATTGCCTTTTCTATAGTAAATTATTCAAAAAATAATTTTTTACTATCGCAAATTTTAATTACGCCAGGGATTGCCTTTTCTATAATAAATTTTGCAAAAAATATTTTTTACTATCGCAAATTTTAATTGCGCCAGGGACCGCCTTTTCTATAGTAAATTATTCAAAAAATAATTTTTTACTGTCGCAAATTTTAAATACGCCAGGGATTGCCTTTTCTATAGTAAATTATTCAAAAAATAATTTTATACTGTCGCAAATTTTAATTACGCCAGGGATTTCCTTTTCTATAGTAAATTATTCAAAAAATAATTTTTTACTGTCGCAAATTTTAATTACGCCAGGGATTGCCTTTTCTATAGTAAATTATTCAAAAATTAATTTTTTACTGTCGCAAATTTTAATTGCGCCAGGGATTGCCTTTTCTATAGTAAATTATTCAAAAAATAATTTTTTACTGTCGCAAATTTTAAGTGCGCCAAAGATTGCCTTTTCTATAGTAAATTATTCAAAAAATAATTTTTTACTGTCGCAAATTTTAATTACGCCAGGGATTGCCTTTTCTATAGTAAATTATTCAAAAATTAATTTTTTACTGTCGCAAATTTAATTGCGCCAGGGATTGCCTTTTCTATAGTAAATTATTCAAAAAATATTTTTTTACTGTCGCAAATTTTAATTGCGCCAGGGATTCCTTTTCTATAGTAAATTATTCAAAAAATAATTTTTTACTGTCGCAAATTTTAAGTGCGCCAAAGATTGCCTTTTCTATAGTAAATTATTCAAAAAATAATTTTTTACTATCGCAAGTTTTAATTGCGCCAGGGATTGCCTTTTCTACAGTAAATTTTGCAAAAAATAATTTTTTACTATCGCAAGTTTTAATTGCGCCAGGGATTGCCTTTTCTACAGTAAATTTTGCAAAAAATTATTTATTACTGTCGCAAATTTTAATTACGCCAGGGATTGCCTTTTCTATAGTAAATTATTCAAAAAATAATTTTCTACTGTCGCAAATTTTAATTACGCCAGGGATTGCCTTTTCTATAGTAAATTATTCAAAAAATAATTTTATACTGTCGCAAATTTTAATTGCGCCAGGGATTGCCTTTTCTATAGTAAATTATTCAAAAAATAATTTTATACAGTCGAAAATTTTAATTACGCCAAGGATTGCCTTTTCTATAGTAAATTATTCAAAAAATAATTTTTTACTCTCGCAAATTTTAATTGCGCCAGGGATTGCCTTTTCTGTAGTAAATTTCTCACAAATTAATTTTTTACTGTCGCAAATTTTAATTACGCCAGGGATTGCCTTTTCTATAGTAAATTATTCAAAAAATAATTTTCTACTGTCGGAAATTTTAATTACGCCAGGGATTGCCTTTTCTATAGTAAATTATTCAAAAACTAATTTTCTTCTGTCGCATATTTTAATTACGCCAGGGAGTGCCTTTTCTATAGTAAATTATTCAAAAAATAATTTTTTACTGTCGCAAATTTTAGTTGCGCCAGGGATTGCCTTTTCTATAGTAAATTATTCAAAAAATAATTTTTTACTGTCGCAAATTTTAGTTGCGCCAGGGATTGCCTTTTCTATAGTAAATTATTCAAAAAATAATTTTTTACTGTCGCAAATTTTAATTACGCCAGGGATTGCCTTTTCTATAGTAAATTATTCAAAAAATAATTTTATACTCTCGCAAATTTTAATTACGCCAGGGATTGCCTTTTCTATAGTAAATTATTCAAAAAATAATTTTATACTGTCGCAAATTTTAAATATCCTAGGGGTTGCCTAAATTATTCAAAAAATATTTTTTTACTGTCGCAAATTTTAAGTGCGCCAGGAATTGCCTTTTCTATAGTAAATTATTCAAAAAATAATTTTCAACTGTCGCAAATTTTAATTACGCCAGGGATTGCCTTTTCTATAGTAAATTATTCAAAAAATAATTTTTTACTGTCGCAAATTTTAAATATCCCAGGGATTGCCTTTTCTATAGTAAATTATTCAAAAAATAATTTTTTACTGTCGCAAATTTTAATTACGCCAGGGATTGCCTTTTCTATAGTAAATTATTCAAAAAATAATTTTCAACTATCACAAATTTTAATTACGCCAGGGATTGCCTTTTCTACAGTAAATTTTTCAATATATTAATTTTTTACTGTCGCAAATTTTAAATACGCCAGGGATTGCCTTTTCTATAGTAAATTATTCAAAAAATAATTTTCTACTGTCGCAAATTTCAAATCCGCCAGGGATTGCCTTTTCTATAGTAAATTATTCAAAAAATAATTTTTTACTATCGCAAATTTCAAATCCGCCAGGGATTGCCTTTTCTATAGTAAATTATTCAAAAAATAATTTTTTACTGTCGCAAATTTTAATTAAGCCAGAATTGCCTTTTCTATAGTAAAATAATTCAAAAAATACTTTTTTACTGTCACAAATTTCAAATCCGCCAGGGATTGCCTTTTCTATAGTAAATTATTCAAAAAATAATTTTTTACTATCGCAAATTTCAAATCCGCCAGGGATTGCCTTTTCTATAGTAAATTATTCAAAAAATAATTTTCTACTGTCGCAAATTTTAATTACGCCAGGGATTGCCTTTTCTATAGTAAATTATTCAAAAAATAATTTTCTACTGTCGCAAATTTTAATTACGCCAGGTATTGCCTTTTCTATAGTAAATTATTCACAAAATAATTTTATACTGTCGCAAATTTTAAATATCCCAGGGATTGCCTTTTCTATAGTAAATTATTCAAAAAATAATTTTTTACTGTCGCAAATTTTAAGTGCGCCAGGGATTGCCTTTTCTATAGTAAATTATTCAAAAAATAATTTTTTTCTATCGCAAAACTTAAGTTCGCCAGGGATTGCCTTTTCTATAGTAAATTATTCAAAAAATAATTTTTTACTGTCGCAAATTTCAAATCCGCCAGGGATTGCCTTTTCTATAGTAAATTATTCACAAAAGAATTTTATACTCTCGCAAATTTTAATTACGCCAGGGATTGCCTTTTCTATAGTAAATTATTCAAAAAATAATTTTATACTGTCGCAAATTTTAAGTGCGCCAGGAATTGCCTTTTCTATAGTAAATTATTCAAAAAATAATTTTCAACTGTCGCAAATTTTAATTACGCCAGGGATTGCCTTTTCTATAGTAAATTATTCAAAAAATAATTTTTTACTTTCGCAAATTTTAAATATCCCAGGGATTGCCTTTTCTATAGTAAATTATTCAAAAAATAATTTTTTACTGTCGGAAATTTTAATTACGCCAGGAATTGCCTTTTCTATAGTAAATTATTCAAAAAATAATTTTCAACTGTCGCAAATTTTAATTACGCCAGGGATTGCCTTTTCTACAGTAAATTTTTCAAAATATTAATTTTTTACTGTCGCAAATTTTAAATACGCCAGGGATTGCCTTTTCTATAGTAAATTATTCAAAAAATAATTTTCTACCGTCGCAAATTTCAAATCCGCCAGGGATTGCCTTTTCTATAGTAAATTATTCAAAAAATAATTTTTTACTATCGCAAATTTCAAATCCGCCAGGGATTGCCTCTCCTATAGTAAATTATTCAAAAAATAATTTTTTACTGTCGCAAATTTTAATTAAGCCAGAATTGCCTTTTCTATAGTAAATTATTCAAAAAATAATTTTTTACTGTCGCAAATTTCAAATCCGCCAGGGATTGCCTTTTCTATAGTAATTTATTCAAAAAATAATTTTTTACTATCGCTAATTTCAAATCCGCCAGGGATTGCCTTTTCTATAGTAAATTATTCAAAAAATAATTTTCTACTGTCGCAAATTTTAATTACGCCAGGGATTGCCTTTTCTATAGTAAATTATTCAAAAAATAATTTTCTACTGTCGCAAATTTTAATTACGCCAGGTATTGCCTTTTCTATAGTAAATTATTCAAAAAATAATTTTATACTGTCGCAAATTTTAAATATCCCAGGGATTGCCTTTTCTATAGTAAATTATTCAAAAAATAATTTTTTACTATCGCAAATTTTAAGTGCGCCAGGGATTGCCTTTTCTATAGTAAATTATTCAAAAAATAATTTTTTACTATCGCAAAACTTAAGTGCGCCAGGGATTGCCTTTTCTATAGTAAATTATTCAAAAAATAATTTTTTACTGTCGCAAATTTCAAATCCGCCAGGGATTGCCTTTTCTATAGTAAATTATTCAAAAAAGAATTTTCTACTGTCGCAAATTTTAATTACGCCAGGGATTGCCTTTTCTATAGTAAATTATTCAAAAAATAATTTTATACTGTCGCAAATTTTAATTACGCCAGGGATTGCCTTTTCTATAGTAAAGTATTCAAAAAATAATTTTTTACTGTCGCAAATTTTAATTACGCCAGGGATTGCCTTTTCTATAGTAAATTATTGGATTGCCTTTTCTATAGTAAATTATTCAAAAAATAATTTTTTACTGTCGCAAATTTTAATTACGCCAGGGATTGCCTTTTCTATAGTAAATTATTCAAAAAATAATTTTATACTGTCGCAAATTTTAAGTGCGCCAGGGATTGCCTTTTCTATAGTAAATTATTCAAAAATTAATTTCTTACTGTCGCAAATTTTAAATACGCCAGGGATTGCCTTTTCTATAGTAAATTATTCAAAAAATAATTTTCAACTGTCGCAAATTTTAATTGCGCCAGGGATTGCCTTTTCTATAGTAAATTATTCAAAAAATAATTTTTTACTATCGCAAATTTTAATTACGCCAGGGATTGCCTTTTCTATAATAAATTTTGCAAAAAATATTTTTTACTATCGCAAATTTTAATTGCGCCAGGGACCGCCTTTTCTATAGTAAATTATTCAAAAAATAATTTTTTACTGTCGCAAATTTTAAATACGCCAGGGATTGCCTTTTCTATAGTAAATTATTCAAAAAATAATTTTATACTGTCGCAAATTTTAATTACGCCAGGGATTTCCTTTTCTATAGTAAATTATTCAAAAAATAATTTTTTACTGTCGCAAATTTTAATTACGCCAGGGATTGCCTTTTCTATAGTAAATTATTCAAAAATTAATTTTTTACTGTCGCAAATTTTAATTGCGCCAGGGATTGCCTTTTCTATAGTAAATTATTCAAAAAATAATTTTTTACTGTCGCAAATTTTAAGTGCGCCAAAGATTGCCTTTTCTATAGTAAATTATTCAAAAAATAATTTTTTACTGTCGCAAATTTTAATTACGCCAGGGATTGCCTTTTCTATAGTAAATTATTCAAAAATTAATTTTTTACTGTCGCAAATTTAATTGCGCCAGGGATTGCCTTTTCTATAGTAAATTATTCAAAAAATATTTTTTTACTGTCGCAAATTTTAATTGCGCCAGGGATTGCCTTTTCTATAGTAAATTATTCAAAAAATAATTTTTTACTGTCGCAAATTTTAAGTGCGCCAAAGATTGCCTTTTCTATAGTAAATTATTCAAAAAATAATTTTTTACTATCGCAAGTTTTAATTGCGCCAGGGATTGCCTTTTCTACAGTAAATTTTGCAAAAAATAATTTTTTACTATCGCAAGTTTTAATTGCGCCAGGGATTGCCTTTTCTACAGTAAATTTTGCAAAAAATAATTTATTACTGTCGCAAATTTTAATTACGCCAGGGATTGCCTTTTCTATAGTAAATTATTCAAAAAATAATTTTCTACTGTCGCAAATTTTAATTACGCCAGGGATTGCCTTTTCTATAGTAAATTATTCAAAAAATAATTTTATACTGTCGCAAATTTTAATTGCGCCAGGGATTGCCTTTTCTATAGTAAATTATTCAAAAAATAATTTTATACAGTCGAAAATTTTAATTACGCCAAGGATTGCCTTTTCTATAGTAAATTATTCAAAAAATAATTTTTTACTCTCGCAAATTTTAATTGCGCCAGGGATTGCCTTTTCTGTAGTAAATTTCTCACAAATTAATTTTTTACTGTCGCAAATTTTAATTACGCCAGGGATTGCCTTTTCTATAGTAAATTATTCAAAAAATAATTTTCTACTGTCGGAAATTTTAATTACGCCAGGGATTGCCTTTTCTATAGTAAATTATTCAAAAACTAATTTTCTTCTGTCGCATATTTTAATTACGCCAGGGAGTGCCTTTTCTATAGTAAATTATTCAAGAAATAATTTTTTACTGTCGCAAATTTTAATTACGCCAGGGATTGCCTTTTCTATAGTAAATTATTCAAAAAATAATTTTCTACTGTCGCAAATTTTAATTGCGCCAGGGATTGCCTTTTCTATAGTAAATTACTCAAAAAATTATTTTTTACTGTCGCAAATTTTAATTACGCCAGGGATTGCCTTTTCTATAGTAAATTATTCAAAAAATAATTTTATACTGTCTCAAATTTTAAGTGCGCCAGGGATTGCCTTTTCTATAGTAAATTATTCAAAAATTAATTTCTTACTGTCGCAAATTTTAAATACGCCAGGGATTGCCTTTCTATAGTAAATTATTCAAAAAATAATTTTCAACTGTCGCAAATTTTAATTGCGCCAGGGACTGCCTTTTCTATAGTAAATTATTCAAAAAATAATTTTTTACTATCGCAAGTTTTAATTACGCCAGGGATTGCCTTTTCTATAGTAAATTTTGCAAAAAATAATTTTTTACTATCGCAAATTTTAATTGCGCCAGGGACTGCCTTTTCTATAGTAAATTATTCAAAAAATAATTTTTTACTGTCGCAAATTTTAAATACGCCAGGGATTGCCTTTTCTATAGTAAATTATTCAAAAAATAATTTTATACTGTCGCAAATTTTAATTACGCCAGGGATTGCCTTTTCTATAGTAAATTATTCAAAAAATAATTTTCTACTGTCGCAAATTTTAATTACGCCAGGGATTGCCATTTCTATAGTAAATTATTCAAAAATTAATTTTTTACTGTCGCAAATTTCAATTGCGCCAGGGATTGCCTTTTCTATAGTAAATTATTCAAAAAATAATTTTTTGCTGTCGCAAATTTTAAGTGCGCCAAAGATTGCCTTTTCTATAGTAAATTATTCAAAAAATAATTTTTTACTGTCGCAAATTTTAATTACGCCAGGGATTGCCTTTTCTATAGTAAATTATTCAAAAATTAATTTTTTACTGTCGCAAATTTAATTGCGGCAGGGATTGCCTTTTCTATAGTAAATTATTCAAAAAATAATTTTTTACTGTCGCAAATTTTAAGTGCGCCAGGGATTGCCTTTTCTATAGTAAATTATTCAAAAAATAATTTTCTACTGTCGCAAATTTTAATTACGCCAGGGATGGCCTTTTCTATAGTAAATTATTCAAAAAATAATTTTCTACTGTCGCAAATTTTAATTACGCCTGGGATTGCCTTTTCTATAGTAAATTATTCAAAAAATAATTTTCTACTGTCGCAAATTTCAAATCCGCCAGGGATTGCCTTTTCTATAGTAAATTATTCAAAAAATAATTTTTTACTATCGCAAGTTTTAATTGCGCCAGGGATTGCCTTTTCTACAGTAAATTTTGCAAAAAATAATTTTTTACTATCGCATGTTTTAATTGCGCCAGGGATTGCCTTTTCTACAGTAAATTTTGCAAAAAATAATTTATTACTGTCGCAAATTTTAATTACGCCAGGGATTGCCTTTTCTATAGTAAATTATTCAAAAAATAATTTTATACTGTCGCAAATTTTAATTACGCCAGGGATTGCCTTTTCTATAGTAAATTATTCAAAAAATAATTTTCTACTGTCGCAAATTTTAATTACGCCAGGGATTACCTTTTCTATAGTAAATTATTCAAAAATAATTTTCTACTGTCGCAAATTTTAATTACGCCTGGGATTGCCTTTTCTATAGTAAATTATTCAAAAAATAATTTTCTACTGTCGCAAATTTCAAATCCGCCAGGGATTGCCTTTTCTATAGTAAATTATTCAAAAAATAATTTTTTACTATCGCAAGTTTTAATTGCGCCAGGGATTGCCTTTTCTACAGTAAATTTTGCAAAAAATAATTTTTTACTATCGCAAGTTTTAATTGCGCCAGGGATTGCCTTTTCTACAGTAAATTTTGCAAAAAATAATTTATTACTGTCGCAAATTTTAATTACGCCAGGGATTGCCTTTTCTATAGTAAATTATTCAAAAAATAATTTTCTACTGTCGCAAATTTTAATTACGCCAGGGATTGCCTTTTCTATAGTAAATTATTCAAAAAATAATTTTATACTGTCGCAAATTTTAATTGCGCCAGGGATTGCCTTTTCTATAGTAAATTATTCAAAAAATAATTTTATACTGTCGCAAATTTTAATTACGCCAGGGATTGCCTTATCTATAGTAAATTATTCAAAAAATAATTTTTTACTCTCGCAAATTTTAATTGCGCCAGGGATTGCCTTTTCTGTATTAAATTTCTCACAAATTAATTTTTTACTGTCGCAAATTTTAATTACGCCAGGGATTGCCTTTTCTATAGTAAATTATTCAAAAAATAATTTTCTACTGTCGCAAATTTTAATTACGCCAGGGATTGCCTTTCCTATAGTAAATTATTCAAAAACTAATTTTCTACTGTCGCAAATTTTAATTACGCCAGGGATTGCCTTTTCTATAGTAAATTATTCAAAAAATAATTTTTTACTGTCGCAAATTTTAATTACGCCAGGGATTGCCTTTTCTATAGTAAATTATTCAAAAAATAATTTTCTACTGTCGCAAATTTTAATTGCGCCAGGGATTGCCTTTTCTATAGTAAATTATTCAAAAAATAATTTTTTACAGTCGCAAATTTTAATTACGCCAGGGATTGCCTTTTCTATAGTAAATTATTCAAAAAATAATTTTATACTGTCGCAAATTTTAAGTGCGCCAGGGATTGCCTTTTCTATAGTAAATTATTCAAAAATTAATTTTTTACTATCGCAAATTTTAATTGCGCCAGGGACTGCCTTTTCTATAGTAAACTATTCAAAAAATAATTTTTTACTGTCGCAAATTTTAAATACGCCAGGGATTGCCTTTTCTATAGTAAATTATTCAAAAAATAATTTTATACTGTCGCAAATTTTAATTACGCCAGGGATTGCCTTTTCTATAGTAAATTATTCAAAAAATAATTTTCTACTGTCGCAAATTTTAATTACGCCAGGGATTGCCATTTCTATAGTAAATTATTCAAAGATTAATTTTTTACTGTCGCAAATTTTAATTGCGCCAGGGATTGCCTTTTCTATAGTAAATTATTCAAAAAATAATTTTTTACTGTCGCAAATTTTAAGTGCGCCAAAGATTGCCTTTTCTATAGTAAATTATTCAAAAAATAATTTTATACTGTCGCAAATTTTAATTGCGCCAGGGATTGCCTTTTCTATAGTAAATTATTCAAAAAATAATTTTATACTGTCGCAAATTTTAATTACGCCAGGGATTGCCTTATCTATAGTAAATTATTCAAAAAATAATTTGTTACTGTCGCAAATTTTAATTACGCCAGGGATTGCCTTTTCTATAGTAAATTATTCAAAAATTAATTTTTTACTGTCACAAATTTAATTGCGCCAGGGATTGCCTTTTCTATAGTAAATTATTCAAAAAATAATTTTATACTGTCGCAAATTTTAATTACGCCAGGGATTGCCTTATCTATAGTAAATTATTCAAAAAATAATTTTTTACTGTCGCAAATTTTAATTACGCCAGGGATTGCCTTTTCTATAGTAAATTATTCAAAAATTAATTTTTTACTGTCGCAAATTTAATTGCGCCAGGGATTGCCTTTTCTATAGTAAATTATTCAAAAAATAATTTTTTACTGTCGCAAATTTTAAGTGCGCCAGGGATTGCCTTTTCTATAGTAAATTATTCAAAAAATAATTTTCTACTGTCGCAAATTTTAATTACGCCAGGGATTGCCTTTTCTATAGTAAATTATTCAAAAAATAATTTTCTACTGTCGCAAATTTTAATTACGCCTGGGATTGCCTTTTCTATAGTAAATTATTCAAAAAATAATTTTCTACTGTCGCAAATTTCAAATCCGCCAGGGTTTGCCTTTTCTATAGTAAATTATTCAAAAAATAATTTTTTACTATCGCAAGTTTTAATTGCGCCAGGGATTGCCTTTTCTACAGTAAATTTTGCAAAAAATAATTTTTTACTATCGCAAGTTTTAATTGCGCCAGGGATTGCCTTTTCTACGGTAAATTTTACAAAAAATAATTTATTACTGTCGCAAATTTTAATTACGCCAGGGATTGCCTTTTCTATAGTAAATTATTCAAAAAATAATTTTATACTGTCGCAAATTTTAATTACGCCAGGGATTGCCTTTTCTATAGTAAATTATTCAAAAAATAATTTTCTACTGTCGCAAATTTTAGTTACGCCAGGGATTACCTTTTCTATAGTAAATTATTCAAAAATAATTTTCTACTGTCGCAAATTTTAATTACGCCTGGGATTGCCTTTTCTATAGTAAATTATTCAAAAAATAATTTTCTACTGTCGCAAATTTCAAATCCGCCAGGGATTGCCTTTTCTATAGTAAATTATTCAAAAAATAATTTCTTACTATCGCAAGTTTTAATTGCGCCAGGGATTGCCTTTTCTACAGTAAATTTTGCAAAAAATAATTTTTTACTATCGCAAGTTTTACTTGCGCCAGGGATTGCCTTTTCTACAGTAAATTTTGCAAAAAATAATTTATTACTGTCGCAAATTTTAATTACGCCAGGGATTGCCTTTTCTATAGTAAATTATTCAAAAAATAATTTTCTACTGTCGCAAATTTTAATTACGCCAGGGTTAGCCTTTTCTATAGTAAATTATTCAAAAAATAATTTTATACTGTCGCAAATTTTAATTGCGCCAGGGATTGCCTTTTCTATAGTAAATTATTCAAAAAATAATTTTATACTGTCGCAAATTTTAATTACGCCAGGGATTGCCTTATCTATAGTAAATTATTCAAAAAATAATTTTTTACTCTCGCAGATTTTAATTGCGCCAGGGATTGCCTTTTCTGTATTAAATTTCTCACAAATTAATTTTTTACTGTCGCAAATTTTAATTACGCCAGGGATTGCCTTTTCTATAGTAAATTATTCAAAAAATAATTTTCTACTGTCGCAAATTTTAATTACGCCAGGGATTGCCTTTTCTATAGTAAATTATTCAAAAAATAATTTTCTACTGTCGCAAATTTTAAGTGCGCCAGGGATTGCCTTTTCTATAGTAAATTATTCAAAAATTAATTTCTTACTGTCGCAAATTTTAAATACGCCAGGGATTGCCTTTTCTATAGTAAATTATTCAAAAAATAATTTTATACTGTCGCAAATTTTAAGTGCGCCAGGGATTGCCTTTTCTATAGTAAATTATTCAAAAATTAATTTCTTACTGTCGCAAATTTTAAATACGCCAGGGATTGCCTTTTCTATAGTAAATTATTCAAAAAATAATTTTCAACTGTCGCAAATTTTAATTGCGCCAGGGACTGCCTTTTCTATAGTAAATTATTCAAATAATAATTTTTTACTATCGCAAATTTTAATTGCGCCAGGGACTGCCTTTTCTATAGTAAATTATTCAAAAAATAATTTTTTACTGTCGCAAATTTTAAATACGCCAGGGATTGCCTTTTCTATAGTAAATTATTCAAAAAATAATTTTCTACTGTCGCAAATTTTAATTACGCCAGGGATTGCCTTTTCTATAGTAAATTATTCAAAAAATAATTTTCTACTGTCGCAAATTTTAATTACGCCAGGGATTGCCATTTCTATAGTAAATTATTCAAAAATTATTTTTTTACTGTCGCAAATTTTAATTGCGCCAGGGATTGCCTTTTCTATAGTAAATTATTCAAAAAATAATTTTTTACTGTCGCAAATTTTAAGTGCGCCAAAGATTGCCTTTTCTATAGTAAATTATTCAAAAAATAATTTTTTACTGTCGCAAATTTTAATTACGCGAGGGATTGCCTTTTCTATAGTAAATTATTCAAAAAATAATTTTTTACTATCGCAAGATTTAATTGCGCCAGGGATTGCCTTTTCTGCAGTAAATTATTCAAAAAATAATTTTTTAATATCGCAAGTTTTAATTGCGCCAGGGATTGCCTTTTCTACAGTAAATTTTGCAAAAAATAATTTTTTACTATCGCAAGTTTTAATTGCGCCAGGGATTGCCTTTTCTACAGTAAATTTTGCAAAAAATAATTTATTACTGTCGCAAATTTTAATTACGCCAGGGATTGCCTTTTCTATAGTAAATTATTCAAAAAATAATTTTTTACTGTCGTAAATTTCAAATCCGCCAGGGATTGCCTTTTCTATAGTAAATTATTCAAAAAAGAATTTTATACTCTCGCAAATTTTAATTACGCCAGGGATTGCCTTTTCTATAGTAAATTATTCAAAAAATAATTTTATACTGTCGCAAATTTTAAATATCCTAGGGTTGCCTAAATTATTCAAAAAATAATTTTTTACTGTCGCAAATTTTAAGTGCGCCAGGAATTGCCTTTTCTATAGTAAATTATTCAAAAAATAATTTTCAACTGTCGCAAATTTTAATTACGCCAGGGATTGCCTTTTCTATAGTAAATTATTCAAAAAATAATTTTTTACTGTCGCAAATTTTAAATATCCCAGGGATTGCCTTTTCTATAGTAAATTATTCAAAAAATAATTTTTTACTGTCGGAAATTTTAATTACGCCAGGGATTGCCTTTTCTATAGTAAATTATTCAAAAAATAATTTTCAACTGTCGCAAATTTTAATTACGCCAGGGATTGCCTTTTCTACAGTAAATTTTTCAAAATATTAATTTTTTCTGTCGCAAATTTTAAATACGCCAAAGATTGCCTTTTCTATAGTAAATTATTCAAAAAATAATTTTCTACTGTCGCAAATTTCAAATCCGCCAGGGATTGCCTTTTCTATAGTAAATTATTCAAAAAATAATTTTTTACTATCGCAAATTTCAAATCCGCCAGGGATTGCCTTTTCTATAGTAAATTATTCAAAAAATAATTTTTTACTGCCGCAAATTTTAATTAAGCCAGAATTGCCTTTTCTATAGTAAATTATTCAAAAAATAATTTTTTACTGTCGCAAATTTCAAATCCGCCAGGCATTGCCTTTTCTATAGTAAATTATTCAAAAAATAATTTTTTACTATCGCAAATTTCAAATCCGCCAGGGATTGCCTTTTCTATAGTAAATTATTCAAAAAATAATTTTCTACTGTCGCAAATTTTAATTACGCCAGGGATTGCCTTTTCTATAGTAAATTATTCAAAAAATAATTTTCTACTGTCGCAAATTGTAATTACGCCAGGTATTGCCTTTTCTATAGTAAATTATTCAAAAAATAATTTTATACTGTCGCAAATTTTAAATATCCCAGGGATTGCCCTTTCTATAGTAAATTATTCAAAAAATAATTTTTTACTATCGCAAATTTTAAGTGCGCCAGGGATTGCCTTTTCTATAGTAAATTATTCAAAAAATAATTTTTTACTATCGCAAAACTTAAGTGCGCCAGGGATTGCCTTTTCTATAGTAAATTATTCAAAAAATAATTTTTTACTGTCGCAAATTTCAAATCCGCCAGGGATTGCCTTTTCTATAGTAAATTATTCAAAAAAGAATTTTCTACTGTCGCAAATTTTAATTGCGCCAGGGATTGCCTTTTCTATAGTAAATTATTCAAAAAATAATTTTTTACTGTCGCAAATTTTAATTACGCCAGGGATTGCCTTTTCTATAGTAAATTATTCAAAAAATAATTTTATACTGTCGCAAATTTTAATTACGCCAGGGATTGCCTTTTCTATAGTAAATTATTCAAAAAATAATTTTTTACTGTCGCAAATTTTAATTACGCCAGGGATTGCCTTTTCTATAGTAAATTATTGGATTGCCTTTTCTATAGTAAATTATTCAAAAAATAATTTTTTACTGTCGCAAATTTTAATTACGCCAGGGATTGCCTTTTCTATAGTAAATTATTCAAAAAATAATTTTATACTGTCGCAAATTTTAAGTGCGCCAGGGATTGCCTTTTCTATAGTAAATTATTCAAAAATTAATTTCTTACTGTCGCAAATTTTAAATACGCCAGGGATTGCCTTTTCTCTAGTAAATTATTCAAAAAATAATTTTCAACTGTCGCAAATTTTAATTGCGCCAGGGATTGCCTTTTCTATATTAAATTATTCAAAAAATAATTTTTTACTATCGCAAATTTTAATTACGCCAGGGATTGCCTTTTCTATAATAAATTTTGCAAAAAATAATTTTTTACTATCGCAAATTTTAATTGCTCCAGGGACTGCCTTTTCTATAGTAAATTATTCAAAAAATAATTTTTTACTGTCGCAAATTTTAAATACGCCAGGGATTGCCTTTTCTATAGTAAATTATTAAAAAAATAATTTTATACTGTCGCAAATTTTAATTACGCCAGGGATTTCCTTTTCTATAGTAAATTATTCAAAAAATAATTTTCTACTGTCGCAAATTTTAATTACGCCAGGGATTGCCTTTTCTATAGTAAATTATTCAAAAATTAATTTTTTACTGTCGCAAATTTTAATTGCGCCAGGGATTGCCTTTTCTATAGTAAATTATTCAAAAAATAATTTTTTACTGTCGCAAATTTTAAGTGCGCCAAAGATTGCCTTTTCTATAGTAAATTATTCAAAAAATAATTTTTTACTGTCGCAAATTTTAATTACGCCAGGGATTGCCTTTTCTATAGTAAATTATTCAAAAATTAATTGTTTACTGTCGCAAATTTAATTGCGCCAGGGATTGCCTTTTCTATAGTAAATTATTCAAAAAATATTTTTTTACTGTCGCAAATTTTAAGTGCGCCAGGGATTGCCTTTTCTATAGTAAATTATTCAAAAAATAATTTTCTACTGTCGCAAATTTTAATTACGCCAGGGATTGCCTTTTCTATAGTAAATTATTCAAAAAATAATTTTCTACTGTCGCAAATTTTAATTACGCCTGGGATTGCTTTTTATAGTAAATTATTCAAAAAATAATTTTCTACTGTCGCAAATTTCAAATCCGCCAGGGATTGCCTTTTCTATAGTAAATTATTCAAAAAATAATTTTTTACTATCGCAAGTTTTAATTGCGCCAGGGATTGCCTTTTCTACAGTAAATTTTGCAAAAAATAATTTTTTACTATCGCAAGTTTTAATTGCGCCAGGGATTGCCTTTTCTACAGTAAATTTTGCAAAAAATAATTTATTACTGTCGCAAATTTTAATTACGCCAGGGATTGCCTTTTCTATAGTAAATTATTCAAAAAATAATTTTCTACTGTCGCAAATTTTAATTACGCCAGGGATTGCCTTTTCTATAGTAAATTATTCAAAAAATAATTTTATACTGTCGCAAATTTTAATTGCGCCAGGGATTGCCTTTTCTATAGTAAATTATTCAAAAAATAATTTTATACAGTCGAAAATTTTAATTACGCCAGGGATTGCCTTTTCTATAGTAAATTATTCAAAAAATAATTTTTTACTCTCGCAAATTTTAATTGCGCCAGGGATTGCCTTTTCTGTAGTAAATTTCTCACAAATTAATTTTTTACTGTCGCAAATTTTAATTACGCCAGGGATTGCCTTTTCTATAGTAAATTATTCAAAAAATAATTTTTTACTGTCGCAAATTTTAATTACGCCAGGGATTGCCTTTTCTATAGTAAATTATTCAAAAAATAATTTTCTACTGTCGCAAATTTTAATTGCGCCAGGGATTACCTTTTCTATAGTAAATTATTCAAAAAATAATTTTTTACTGTCGCAAATATTAATTACGCCAGGGATTGCCTTTTCTATAGTAAATTATACAAAAAATAATTTTATAGTGTCTCAAATTTTAAGTGCGCCAGGGATTGCCTTTTCTATAGTAAATTATTCAAAAATTAATTTCTTACTGTCGCAAATTTTAAATACGCCAGGGATTGCCTTTTCTATAGTAAATTATTCAAAAAATAATTTTCAACTGTCGCAAATTTTAATTGCGCCAGGGACTGCCTTTTCTATAGTAAATTATTCAAAAAATAATTTTTTACTATCGCAAGTTTTAATTACGCCAGGGATTGCCTTTTATATAGTAAATTTTGCAAAAAATAATTTTTTACTATCGCAAATTTTAATTGCGCCAGGGACTGCCTTTTCTATAGTAAATTATTCAAAAAATAATTTTTTACTGTCGCAAATTTTAAATACGCCAGGGATTGCCTTTTCTATAGTAAATTATTCAAAAAATAATTTTATACTGTCGCAAATTTTAATTACGCCAGGGATTGCCTTTTCTATAGTAAATTATTCAAAAATAATTTTCTACTGTCGCAAATTTTAATTACGCCAGGGATTGCCATTTCTATAGTAAATTATTCAAAAATTAATTTTTTACTGTCGCAAATTTTAATTGCGCCAGGGATTGCCTTTTCTATAGTAAATTATTCAAAAAATAATTTTTTACTGTCGCAAATTTTAAGTGCGCCAAAGATTGCCTTTTCTGTAGTAAATTATTCAAAAAATAATTTTTTACTGTCGCAAATTTTAATTACGCCAGGGATTGCCTTTTCTATAGTAAATTATTCAAAAATTATTTTTTTACTGTCGCAATTTTAATTGCGCCAGGGATTGCCTTTTCTATAGTAAATTATTCAAAAAATAATTTTTTACTGTCGCAAATTTTAAGTGCGCCAGGTATTGCCTTTTCTATAGTAAATTATTCAAAAAATAATTTTCTACTGTCGCAAATTTTAATTACGCCTGGGATTGCCTTTTCTATAGTAAATTATTCAAAAAATAATTTTCTACTGTCGCAAATTTCAAATCCGCCAGGGATTGCCTTTTCTATAGTAAATTATTCAAAATATAATTTTTTACAGTCGCAAGTTTTAATTGCGCCAGGGATTGCCTTTTCTACAGTAAATTTTGCAAAAAATAATTTTTTACTATCGCAAGTTTAAATTGCGCCAGGGATTGCCTTTTCTACAGTAAATTTTGCATAAAATAATTTATTACTGTCGCAAATTTTAATTACGCCAGGGATTGCCTTTTCTATAGTAAATTATTCAAAAAATAATTTTATACTGTCGCAAATTTTAATTACGCCAGGGATTGCCTTTTCTATAGTAAATTATTCAAAAAATAATTTTCTTCTGTCGCAAATTTTAATTACGCCAGGGATTACCTTTTCTATAGTAAATTATTCAAAAATAATTTTCTACTGTCGCAAATTTTAATTACGCCTGGGATTGCCTTTTCTATAGTAAATTATTCAAAAAATAATTTTCTACTGTCGCAAATTTCAAATCCGCCAGGGATTGCCTTTTCTATAGTAAATTATTCAAAAAATAATTTTTTACTATCGCAAGTTTTAATTGCGCCAGGGATTGGGTTTTCTACAGTAAATTTTGCAACAAATAATTTTTTACTATCGCAAGTTTTAATTGCGCCAGGGATTGCCTTTTCTACAGTAAATTTTGCAAAAAATAATTTTCTACTGTCGCAAATTTTAATTACGCCAGGGATTGCCTTTTCTATAGTAAATTATTCAAAAAATAATTTTCTACTGTCGCAAATTTTAATTACGCCTGGGATTGCCTTTTCTATAGTAAATTATTCAAAAAATAATTTTCTACTGTCGCAAATTTCAAATCCGCCAGGGATTGCCTTTTCTATAGTAAATTATTCAAAAAATAATTTTTTACTATCGCAAGTTTTAATTGCGCCAGGGATTGCCTTTTCTACAGTAAATTTTGCAAAAAATAATTTTTTACTATCGCAAGTTTTAATTGCGCCAGGGATTGCCTTTTCTACAGTAAATTTTGCAAAAAATAATTTATTACTGTCGCAAATTTTAATTACGCCAGGGATTGCCTTTTCTATAGTAAATTATTCAAAAAATAATTTTATACTGTCGCAAATTTTAATTACGCCAGGGATTGCCTTTTCTATAGTAAATTATTCAAAAAATAATTTTCTACTGTCGCAAATTTTAATTACGGCAGGGATTACCTTTTCTATAGTAAATTATTCAAAAATAATTTTCTACTGTCGCAAATTTTAATTACGCCTGGGATTGCCTTTTTTTAGTAAATTATTCAAAAAATAATTTTCTACTGTCGCAAATTTCAAATCCGCCAGGGATTGCCTTTTCTATAGTAAATTATTCAAAAATTAATTTCTTACTGTCGCAAATTTTAAATACGCCAGGGATTGCCTTTTCTACAGTAAATTTTGCAAAAAATAATTTTTTACTATCGCAAGTTTTAATTGCGCCAGGGATTGCCTTTTCTACAGTAAATTATTCAAAAAATAATTTTCTACTGTCGCAAATTTTAATTACGCCAGGGATTGCCTTTTCTATAGTAAATTATTCAAAAAATAATTTTATACTGTCGCAAATTTTAATTACGCCAGGGATTGCCTTATCTATAGTAAATTATTCAAAAAATAATTTTTTACTCTCGCAAATTTTAATTGCGCCAGGGATTGCCTTTTCTGTATTAAATTTCTCACAAATTAATTTTTTACTGTCGCAAATTTTAATTACGCCAGGGATTGCCTTTTCTATAGTAAATTATTCAAAAAATAATTTTCTACTGTCGCAAATTTTAATTACGCCAGGGATTGCCTTTTCTATAGTAAATTATTCAAAAACTAATTTTCTACTGTCGCAAATTTTAATTACGCCAGGGATTGCATTTTCTATAGTAAATTATTCAAAAAATAATTTTTTACTGTCGCAAATTTTAATTACGCCAGGGATTGCCTTTTCTATAGTAAATTATTCAAAAAATAATTTTCTACTGTCGCAAAATTTAAATTGCGCCAGGGATTGCCTTTTCTATAGTAAATTATTCAAAAAATAATTTTTTACTCTCGCAAATTTTAATTACGCCAGGGATTGCCTTTTCTATAGTAAATTATTCAAAAAATAATTTTTTACTGTCGCAAATTTTAATTACGCCAGGGATTGCCTTTTCTATAGTAAAATATTCAAAAAATAATTTTATACTGTCGCAAATTTTAAGTGCGCCAGAAATTGCCTTTTCTATAGTAAATTATTCAAAAATTAATTTCTTACTGTCGCAAATTTTAAATACGCCAGGGATTGCCTTTTCTATAGTAAAATATTCAAAAAATAATTTTCAACTGTCGCAAATTTTAATTGCGCCAGGGACTGCCTTTTCTATAGTAAATTATTCAAAAAATAATTTTTTACTATCGCAAGTTTTAATTACGCCAGGGATTGCCTTTTTTATAGTAAATTTTGCAAAAAATAATTTTTTACTATCGCAAATTTTAATTGCGCCAGGGACTGCCTTTTCTATAGTAAATTATTCAAAAAATAATTTTTTACTGTCGCAAATTTTAAATACGCCAGGGATTGCCTTTTCTATAGTAAATTATTCAAAAAATAATTTTCTACTGTCGCAAATTTTAATTACGCCAGGGATTGCCTTTTCTATAGTAAATTATTCAAAAAATAATTTTCTACTGTCACAAATTTTAATTACGCCAGGGATTGCCATTTCTATAGTAAATTATTCAAAAATTATTTTTTTACTGTCGCAAATTTTAATTGCGCCAGGGATTGCCTTTTCTATAGTAAATTATTCAAAAAATAATTTTTTACTGTCGCAAATTTTAAGTGCGCCAAAGATTGCCTTTTCTATAGTAAATTATTCAAAAAATAATTTTTTACTGTCGCAAATTTTAATTACGCGAGGGATTGCCTTTTCTATAGTAGATTATTCAAAAAATAATTTTTTACTATCGCAAGTTTTAATTGCGCCAGGGATTGCCTTTTCTACAGTAAATTTTGCAAAAAATAATTTTTTACTATAGCAAGTTTTAATTGCGCCAGGGATTGCCTTTTCTACAGTAAATTTTGCAAAAAATAATTTATTACTGTCACAAATTTTAATTACGCCAGGGATTGCCTTTTCTATAGTAAATTATTCAAAAAATAATTTTATACTGTCGCAAATTTTAATTACGCCAGGGATTGCCTTTTCTATAGTAAATTATTCAAAAAATAATTTTCTACTGTCGCAAATTTTAATTACGCCAGGGATTACCTTTTCTATAGTAAATTATTCAAAAATAATTTCCTACTGTCGCAAATTTTAATTACGCCAGGGATTGCCTTTTCTATAGTAAATAATTCAAAAATAATTTCCTACTGTCGCAAATTTTAATTACGCCAGGGATTGCCTTTTCTATAGTAAATTATTCAAAAAATAATTTTATACTGTCGCAAATTTTAATTGCGCCAGGGATTGCCTTTTCTATAGTAAATTATTCAAAAAATAATTTTTTACTGTCGCAAATTTCAAATCCGCCAGGGATTGCCTTTCTATAGTAAATTATTCAAAAAATAATTTTTTACTGTCGCAAATTTTAAATATCCCAGGGATTGCCTTTTCTATAGTAAATTATTCAAAAAATAATTTTTTACTATCGCAAGTTTTAATTGCGCCAGGGATTGCCTTTTCTACAGTAAATTTTGCAAAAAATAATTTTTTACTATAGCAAGTTTTAATTGCGCCAGGGATTGCCTTTTCTATAGTAAATTATTCAAAAAATAATTTTTTACTTTCGCAAATTTCAAATCCGCCAGGGATTGCCTTTTCTATAGTAAATTATTCAAAAAATAATTTTCAACTGTCGCAAATTTTAATTGCGCCAGGGATTGCCTTTTCTATAGTAAATTATTCAAAAAATAATTTTTTACTATCGCAAATTTTAAATACGCCAGGGATTGCCTTTTCTATAGTAAATTATTCAAAAAATAATTTTTTACTGTCGCAAATATTAAATACGCCAGGGATTGCCTTTTCTATAGTAAATTATTCAAAAAATAATTTTCAACTGTCGCAAATTTTAATTGCGCCAGGGATTGCCTTTTCTATAGTAAATTATTCAAAAAATAATTTTTTACTGTCGCAAATTTTAATTACGCCAGGGATTGCCTTTTCTATAGTAAATTATTTAAAAAATAATTTTCAACTGTTGCAAATTTTAATTACGCCAGGGATTGCCTTTTCTATAGTAAATTATTCAAAAAATAATTTCATACTGTCGCAAATTTTAATTACCCCAGGGATTGCCTTTTCTATAGTAAATTATTCAAAAAATAATTTTCTACTGTCGCAAATTTTAATTGCGCCAGGGATTGCCTTTTCTATAGTAAATTATTCAAAAAATAATTTTCAACTGTCGCAAATTTTAAATACGCCAGGGATTGCCTTTTCTATAGTAAATTATTCAAAAAATAATTTTCAACTGTCGCAAATTTTAATTGCGCCAGGGATTGCCTTTTCTATAGTAAATTATTCAAAAAATAATTTTTTACTGTCGCAAATTTTAATTACGCCAGGGATTGCCTTTTCTATAGTAAATTATTCAAAAAATAATTTTCAACTGTCGCAAGTTTTAATTACGCTAGGGATTGCCTTTTCTATAGTAAAATATTCAAAAAATAATTTTATACTGTCAAAAATTTTAATTACGCCAGGGATTGCCTTTTCTATAGTAAATTATTCAAAAAATAATTTTATACTGTTGCAAATTTTAATTGCGCCAGGGATTGCCTTTTCTATAGTAAAATATTCAAAAAATAATTTTTTACTGTCGCAAATTTCAAATCCGCCAGGGATTGCCTTTTCTATAGTAAATTATTCAAAAAATAATTTTTTACTGTCGCAAATTTCAAATCCGCCAGGGATTGCCTTTTCTATAGTAAATTATTCAAAAAATAATTTTTTACTGTCGCAAATTTCAAATCCGCCAGGGATTGCCTTTTCTATAGTAAATTATTCAAAAAATAATTTTCAACTGTCGCAAATTTTAATTACGCCAGGGATTGCCTTTTCTATAGTAAAATATTCAAAAAATAATTTTTTACTGTCAAAAATTTTAATTACGCCAGGGATTGCCTTTTCTATAGTAAATTATTCAAAAAATAATTTTATACTGTTGCAAATTTTAATTGCGCCAGGGATTGCCTTTTCTATAGTAAATTATTCAAAAAATAATTTTTTACTGTCGCAAATTTCAAATCCGCCAGGGATTGCCTTTTCTATAGTAAATTATTCAAAAAATAATTTTTTACTGTCGCAAATTTCAAATCCGCCAGGGATTGCCTTTTCTATAGTAAATTATTCAAAAAATAATTTTCAACTGTCGCAAATTTTAATTACGCCAGGGATTGCCTTTTCTATAGTAAATTATTCAAAAAATAATTTTTTACTGTCGCAAATTTTAAATATTATCCCAGTGATTGCCTTTTCTATAGTAAATTATTCAAAAAATAATTTTTTACTGTCGCAAATTTTAATAACGCCAGGGATTGCCTTTTCTATAGTAAATTATTCAAAAAATAATTTTTTACTGTCGCAAATTTTAAATACGCCAGGGATTGCCTTTTCTATAGTAAATTATTTAAAAAATAATTTTTTACTGTCGCAAATTTTAAATATCCCAGGGATTGCCTTTTCTATAGTACATTTCTCACAAATTAATTTTCAACTGTCGCAAATTTTAATTACGCCAGGGATTGCCTTTTCTATAGTAAATTATTCAAAAAATAGTTTTCTATTGTCGTAAATTTTAATAACGCCAGGGATTGCCTTTTCTATAGTAAATTATTCAAAAAATAATTTTCTACTGTCGCAAATTTCAAATCCGCCATGGATTGCCTTTTCTGTAGTAAATTATTCAAAAAATAATTTTTTACTATCGCAAGTTTTAATTGCGCCAGGGATTGCCTTTTCTACAGTAAATTTTGCAAAAAATAATTTTTTACTATCGCAAAGTTTTAATTGCGCCAGGGATTGCCTTTTCTACAGTAAATTTCGCAAAAAATAATTTTTTACTGTCGCAAATTTTAATTACGCCAGGGATTGCCTTTTCTATAGTAAATTATTCAAAAAATAATTTTTTAATATCGCATGTTTTAATTACGCCAGGGATTGCCTTTTCTATAGTAAATTTTGCAAAAAATAATTTTTTACTGTCGCAAATTTTAATTGCGCCAGGGATTGCCTTTTCTATAGTAAATTATTCAAAAAATAATTTTCTACTGTCGCAAATTTTAATTACGCCAGGGATTGCCTTTTCTATAGTAAATTATTCAAAAAATAATTTTCAACTGTCGCAAATTTTAATTACGCCAGGGATTGCCTTTTCTATAGTAAATTATTCAAAAAATAATTTTATACTGTCGCAAATTTTAATTACGCCAGGGATTGCCTTTTCTATAGTAAATTATTCAAAAAATAATTTTCTACTGTCGCAAATTGTAATTGCGCCAGGGATTGCCTTTTCTATAGTAAATTATTCAAAAAATAATTTTTTACTGTCCGCAAATTTTAATTACGCCAGGGATTGCCCTTTTCTATAGTAAATTATTCAAAAAATAATTTTTTACTGTCGCAAATTTTAAGTGCGCCAGGGATTGATTGCCTTTTCTATAGTAAATTATTCAAAAAATAATTTTTTACTTTCGCAAATTTTAAGTGCGCCAGGGATTGCCTTTTCTATAGTAAATTATTCAAAAAATAATTTTTTACTGTCGCAAATTTTAATTACGCCAGGGATTGCCTTTTCTATAGTAAATTATTCAAAAAATAATTTTTTACTGTCGCAAATTTTAAATACGCCAGGGATTGCCTTTTCTATAGTAAATTATTCAAAAAATAATTTTTTACTGTCGCAAATTTTAAATATCCCAGGGATTGCCTTTTCTATAGTAAATTTCTCACAAATTAATTTTTTACTGTCGCAAATTTTAAATACGCTGGGATTGCCTTTTCTATAGTAAATTATTCAAAAAATAATATTCTACTGTCGCAAATTTAATTACGCCAGGGATTGCCTTTTCTATAGTAAATTATTCAAAAAATAATTTTCTACTGTCGCAAATTTTAATTACGCCAGGGATTGCCTTTTCTATAGTAATTATTCAAAAAATAATTTTTTACTGTCGCAAATTTTAATTGCGCCAGGGATTGCCTTTTCTTTAGTAAATTATTCAAAAATAATTTTTTACTGACGCAAATTTCAAAATCCGCCAGGGATTGCCTTTTCTACAGTAAATTTTGCAAAAATAATTTTTTACTGTCGCAAATTTTAATTGCGCCAGGGATTGCCTTTTCTATAGTCAATTATTCAAAAAATAATTTTTTATAGTCGCAAATTTCAAATCCGCCAGGGATTGCCTTTCCTATAGTAAATTATTCAAAAAATAATTTTTTACTGTCGCAAATTTCAAATCCGCCAGGGATTGCCTTTTCTATAGTAAATTACTCAAAAAATAATTTTTTACTGTCGCAAATTTTAAATATCCCAGGGATTGCCTTTTATATAGTAAATTTCTCACAAATTAATTTTTTACTGTCGCAAATTTTAAATAGGCCAGGGATTGCCTTTTCTATAGTAAATTATTCAAAAAATAATTTCTACTGTCGCAAATTTTAATTACGCCAGGGATTGCCTTTTCTATAGTAAATTATTCAAAAAATAATTTTCTACTGTCGCAAATTTTAATTACGCCAGGGATTGCCTTTTCTATAGTAAATTATTCAAAAAATAATTTTTTACTGTCGCAAATTTTAATTGCGCCAGGGATTGCCTTTTCTATAGTAAATTATTCAAAAAATAATTTTTTACTGTCGCAAATTTCAAATCCGCCAGGGATTGCCTTTTCTATAGTAAATTATTCAAAAAAATAATTTTCAACTGTCGCAAATTTTAATTACGCCAGGTATTGCCTTTTCTATAGTAAATTATTCAAAAAATAATTTTTTACTGTCGCAAATTTTAAATACGCCAGGGATTGCCTGTTCTATAGTAAATTATTCAAAAAATAATTTTATACTGTCGCAAATTTTAACTACGCCAGGGATTGCCTTTTCTATAGTAAATTATTCAAAAAATAATTTTCTACTGTTGCAAATTTTAATTGCGCCAGGGATTGCCTTTTCTATAGTAAATTATTCAAAAAATAACTTTATACTGTCGCAAATTTTAATTGCGCCAGGGATTGCCTTTTCTATAGTAAATTATTCAAAAAAATAATTTTATACTGTCGCAAATTTTAATTACGCCAGGGATTGCCTTTTCTATAGTAAATTATTCAAAAAATAATTTATATACTGTCGCAAATTTTAATTACGCCAGGGATTGCCTTTTCTATAGTAAATTATTCAAAAAATAATTTTCTACTGTCGCAAATTTTAATTACGCCAGGGATTGCCTTTTCTATAGTAAATTATTCTAAAAATAATTTTCAACTGTCGCAAATTTTAAATACGCCAGGGATTGCCTTTTCTATAGTAAATTATTCAAAAAATAATTTTCAACTGTCGCAAATTTTAATTGCGCCAGGATTTGCCTTTTCTATAGTAAATTATCCAAAAAATAATTTTTTTACTGTCGCAAATTTTAATTACGCCAGGGATTGCCTTTTTTATAGTAAATTATTCAAAAATAATTTTCAACTTTCGCAAATTTTAATTACGCCAGGGATTGCCTTTTCTATAGTAAATTATTCAAAAAATAATTTTATACTGTCGCAAATTTTAATTACGCCAGGGATTGCCTTTTCTATAGTAAATTATTCAAAAAATAATTTTTTACTGTCGCAAATTTTAAATACGCCAGGGATTGCCCTTTTCTATAGTAAATTATTCAAAAAATAATTTTTTAATGTCGCAAATTTTAAATATCCCAGGGATTGCCTTTTCTATAGTAAATTTCTCACAAATTAATTTTTTACTGTCGCAAATTTTAAATATCTCAGAGATTGCCTTTTCTATAGTAAATTTTCTCACAAATAATTTTTTACTGTCGCAAATTTTAAATACGCCAGGGATTGCATTTTCTATAGTAATTTTGCAAAAAAATAATTTTTTACTGTCGCAAATTTTAAATATCCCAGGGATTGCCTTTTCTATAGTAAATTATTCAAAAAATAATTTTATACTGTCGCAAATTTTAATTACGCCAGGGATTGCCTTTTCTATAGTAAATTATTCAAAAAATAATTTTATACTGTCGCAAATTTTAATTACGCCAGGGATTGCCTTTTCTATAGTAAATTATTCAAAAAATAATTTTCTACTGTCGCAAATTTTAATTACGCCAGGGTTGCCTTTTCTATAGTAAATTATTCAAAAAATAATTTTCTACTGTCGCAAATTTTAATTACGCCAGGGATTGCCTTTTCTATAGTAAATTATTCAAAAAATAATTTTATAACTGTCGCAAATTTTAATTACGCCAGGGATTGCCTTTTCTATAGTAAATTATTCAAAAAATAATTTTATACTGTCGCAAATTTTAATTACGCCAGGGATTGCCTTTTCTATAGTAAATTATTCAAAAAATAATTTTCTACTGTCGCAAATTTTAATTACGCCAGGGGATTGCCTTTTCTATAGTAAATTATTCAAAAAATAATTTTCTACTGTCGCAAATTTTAATTACGCCAGGGATTGCCTTTTCTATAGTAAATTATTCAAAAAATAATTTTATACTGTCGCAAATTTTAATTACGCCAGGGGATTGCCTTTTCTATAGTAAATTATTCAAAAAATAATTTTATACTGTCGCAAATTTTAATTACGCCAGGGATTGCCTTTTCTATAGTAAATTATTCAAAAAATAATTTCTACTGTCGCAAATTTTAATTACGCCAGGGATTGCCTTTTCTATAGTAAATTATTCAAAAAATAATTTTATACTGTCGCAAATTTTAATTACGCCAGGGTTTGCCTTTTCTATAGTAAATTATTCAAAAAATAATTTTCTACTGTCGCAAATTTTAAATTACGCCAGGATTGCCTTTTGTATAGTAAATTATTCAAAAAATAATTTTTTACTATCGCAAGTTTTAATTACGCCAGGGATTGCCTTTTCTATAGTAAATTATTCAAAAAATAATTTTATACTGTCGCAAATTGTAACTGCGCCAGGGATTGCCTTTTCTATAGTAAATTATTCAAAAAATAATTTTATACTGTCGCAAATTTTAATTACGCCAGGGATTGCCTTTTTCTATAGTAAATTTTGCAAAAAATAATTTTTTACTATCGCAAGTTTTAATTGCGCCCAGGGATTGCCTTTTCTACAGTAAATTTGCAAAAAATAATTTTTTTACTGTCGCAAATTTTAATTACGCCAGGGATTGCCTTTTCTATAGTAAATTATTCAAAAAATAATTTTATACTGTCGCAAATTTTAATTGCGCCTGGGATTGCCTTTTCTACAGTAAATTTTGCAAAAAATAATTTTTTTACTGTCGCAAATTTTAATTACTCCAGGGATTGCCTTTTCTATAGTAAATTATTCAAAAAATAATTTTCTACTGTCGCAAATTTTAATTACGTCAGAGATTGCCTTTTCTATAGTAAATTATTCAAAAAATAATTTTATACTGTCGCAAATTTTAATTGCGCCAGGGATTGCCTTTTCTATAGTAAATTATTCAAAAAATAATTTTATACTGTCGCAAATTTTAATTACGCCAGGGATTGCCGTTTCTATAGTAAATTATTCAAAAAATAATTTCTTACTGTCGCAAATTTAAATACGCCAGGGATTGCCTTTTCTATAGTAAATTATTCAAAAAATAATTTTATACTGTCGCAAATTTTAATTACGCCAGGGATTGCCTTTTCTATAGTAAATTATTCAAAAAATAATTTTCAACTGTCGCAAATTTTAATTACGCCAGGGATTGCCTTTTCTATAGTAAATTATTCAAAAAATAATTTTATACTGTCGCAAATTTTAATTACGCCAGGGATTGCCTTTTCTATAGTAAATTATTCAAAAAATAATTTTATACTGTCGCAAATTTTAATTACGCCAGGGATTGCCTTTTCTATAGTAAATTATTCAAAAAATAATTTTCTACTGTCGCAAATTTTAATTACGCCAGGGATTGCCTTTTCTATAGTAAATTATTCAAAAAATAATTTTCTACTGTCGCAAATTTTAATTACGCCAGGGATTGCCTTTTCTATAGTAAATTATTCAAAAAATAATTTTATACTGTCGCAAATTTTAATTACGCCAGGGATTGCCTTTTCTATAGTAAATTATTCAAAAAATAATTTTATACTGTCGCAAATTTTAATTACGCCAGGGATTGCCTTTTCTATAGTAAATTATTCAAAAAATAATTTTCTACTGTCGCAAATTTTAATTACGCCAGGGATTGCCTTTGCTATAGTAAATTATTCAAAAAATAATTTTATACTGTCGCAAATTTTAATTACGCCAGGGTTTGCCTTTTCTATAGTAAATTATTCAAAAAATAATTTTCTACTGTCGCAAATTTTAATTACGCCAGGGATTGCCTTTTCTATAGTAAATTATTCAAAAAATAATTTTTTACTATCGCAAGTTTTAATTACGCCAGGGATTGCCTTTTCTATAGTAAATTATTCAAAAAATAATTTTATACTGTCGCAAATTGTAACTGCGCCAGGGATTGCCTTTTCTATAGTAAATTATTCAAAAAATAATTTTATACTGTCGCAAATTTTAATTACGCCAGGGATTGCCTTTTCTATAGTAAATTTTGCAAAAAATAATTTTTTACTATCGCAAGTTTTAATTGCGCCAGGGATTGCCTTTTCTACAGTAAATTTTGCAAAAAATAATTTTTTACTGTCGCAAATTTTAATTACGCCAGGGATTGCCTTTTCTATAGTAAATTATTCAAAAAATAATTTTATACTGTCGCAAATTTTAATTGCGCCTGGGATTGCCTTTTCTACAGTAAATTTTGCAAAAAATAATTTTTTTACTGTCGCAAATTTTAATTACGCCAGGGATTGCCTTTTCTATAGTAAATTATTCAAAAAATAATTTTCTACTGTCGCAAATTTTAATTACGTCAGAGATTGCCTTTTCTATAGTAAATTATTCAAAAAATAATTTTATACTGTCGCAAATTTTAATTGCGCCAGGGATTGCCTTTTCTATAGTAAATTATTCAAAAAATTATTTTATACTGTCGCAAATTTTAATTACGCCAGGGATTGCCTTTTCTATAGTAAATTATTCAAAAAATAATTTCTTACTGTCGCAAATTTTAAATACGCCAGGGATTGCCTTTTCTATAGTAAATTATTCAAAAAATAATTTTATACTGTCGCAAATTTTAATTACGCCAGGGATTGCCTTTTCTATAGTAAATTATTCAAAAAATAATTTTCAACTGTCGCAAATTTTAATTACGCCAGGGATTGCCTTTTCTATAGTAAATTATTCAAAAAATAATTTTTTACTGTCGCAAATTTTAATTACGCCAGGGATTGCCTTTTCTATAGTAAATTATTCAAAAAATAATTTTATACTGTCGCAAATTTTAAGTGCGCCAGGGATTGCCTTTTCTATAGTAAATTTTGCAAAAAATAATTTTTTACTGTCGCAAATTTTAATTGCGCCAGGGATTGCCTTTTCTATAGTCAATTATTCAAAAAATAATTTTTTATAGTCGCAAAATTCAAATCCGCCAGGGATTGCCTTTTCTATAGTAAATTATTCAAAAAATAATTTTTTACTGTCGCAAATTTCAAATCCGCCAGGGATTGCCTTTTCTATAGTAAATTACTCAAAAAATAATTTCAGGGATTGCCTTTCTATAGTAAATTTCTCACAAATTAATTTTTTACTGTCGCAAATTTTAAATAGGCCAGGGATTGCCTTTTCTTTAGTAAATTATTCAAAAAATAATTTTCTACTGTCGCAAATTTTAATTACGCCAGGGATTGCCTTTCTATAGTAAATTATTCAAAAATAATTTTCTACTGTCGCAAATTTTAATTACGCCAGGGATTGCCTTTTCTATAGTAAATTATTCAAAAAATAATTTTCTACTGTCGCAAATTTTAATTACGCCAGGGATTGCCTTTTCTATAGTAAATTATTCAAAAAATAATTTTTTACTGTTGCAAATTTTAATTACGCCAGGGATTGCCTTTTCTATAGTAAATTATTCAAAAAATAATTTTTTACTCTCGCAAATTTCAAATCCGCCAGGGATTGCCTTTTCTATAGTAAATTATTCAAAAAATAATTTTCAACTGTCGCAAATTTTAATTACGCCAGGGATTGCCTTTTCTATAGTAAATTATTCAAAAAATAATTTTCTACTGTCGCAAATTTTAATTACGCCAGGGATTGCCTTTTCTATAGTAAATTATTCAAAAAATAATTTTTTACTGTTGCAAATTTTAATTACGCCAGGGATTGCCTTTTCTATAGTAAATTATTCAAAAAATAATTTTTACTCTCGCAAATTTCAAATCCGCCAGGGATTGCCTTTTCTATAGTAAATTATTCAAAAATAATTTTCAACTGTCGCAAATTTTAATTACGCCAGGGATTGCCTTTTCTATAGTAAATTATTCAAAAAATAATTTTTTACTGTCGCAAATTTTAAATACGCCAGGGATTGCCTTTTCTATAGTAAATTATTCAAAAAATAATTTTATACTGTCGCAAATTTTAACTATGCCAGGGATTGCCTTTTCTATAGTAAATTATTCAAAAAATAATTTTTTACTGTCGCAAATTTTAAATATCCCAGGGATTGCCTTTTCTATAGTAAATTTCTCACAAATTAATTTTTTTACTGTCGCAAATTTTAAATAGGCCAGGGATTGCCTTTTCTATAGTAAATTATTCAAAAAATAATTTTCTACTGTCGCAAATTTAATTACGCCAGGGATTGCCTTTTCTATAGTAAATTATTCAAAAAATAATTTTCTACTGTCGCAAATTTTAATTACGCCAGGGATTGCCTTTTCTATAGTAAATTATTCAAAAAATAATTTTTTACTGTTGCAAATTTTAATTACGCCAGGGATTGCCTTTTCTATAGTAAATTACTCAAAAAATAATTTTTTACTGTCGCAAATTTCAAATCCGCCAGGGATTGCCTTTTCTATAGTAAATTATTCAAAAAATAATTTTCAACTGTCGCAAATTTTAATTACGCCAGGGATTGCCTTTTCTATAGTAATTATTCAAAAAATAATTTTTTACTGTCGCAAATTTTAAATACGCCAGGGATTGCCTTTTCTATAGTAAATTATTCAAAAAATATTTTTATACTGTCGAAAATTTTAATTGCGCCAGGGATTGCCTTTTCTATAGTAAATTATTCAAAAAATAATTTTATACTGTCGCAAATTTTAATTACGCCAGGGATTGCCTTTTCTATAGTAAATTATTTAAAAAATAATTTTATACTGTCGCAAATTTTAATTACGCCAGGGATTGCCTTTTCTATAGTAAATTATTCAAAAAATAATTTTCTACTGTCGCAAATTTTAATTACGCCAGGGATTGCCTTTTCCATAGTAAATTATTCAAAAAATTATTTTCAACTGTCGCAAATTTTAAATACGCCAGGGATTGCCTTTTCTATAGTAAATTATTCAAAAAATAATTTTCAACTGTCGCAAATTTTAATTGCGCCAGGATTGCCTTTTCTATAGTAAATTATTCAAAAAATAATTTTTTACTGTCGCAAATTTTAATTACGCAGGGATTGCCTTTCTATAGTAAAATTATTCAAAAAATAATTTTCAACTTTCGCAAATTTTAATTACGCCAGGGATTGCCTTTTCTATAGTAAATTATTCAAAAAATAATTTTATACTGTCGCAAATTTTAAATACGCCAGGGATTGCCTTTTCTATAGTAAATTATTCAAAAATAATTTTTTAATGTCGCAAATTTTAAATATCCCAGGGATTGCCTTTTCTATAGTAAATTTCTCACAAATTAATTTTTTACTGTCGCAAATTTTAAATATCCCAGGGATTGCCTTTTCTATAGTAAATTTCTCACAAATTAATTTTTTACTGTCGCAAATTTTAAATACGCCAGGGATTGCATTTTCTATAGTAAATTTTGCAAAAAAATAATTTTTTTACTGTCGCAAATTTTAAATATCCCAGGGATTGCCTTTTCTATAGTAAATTATTCAAAAAATAATTTTATACTGTCGCAAATTTTAATTACGCCAGGGATTGCCTTTTCTATAGTAAATTATTCAAAAAATAATTTTCTACTGTCGCAAATTTTAATTACGCCAGGGATTGCCTTTTCTATAGTAAATTATTCAAAAAATAATTTTATACTGTCGCAAATTTTAATTACGCCAGGGATTGCCTTTTCTATAGTAAATTATTCAAAAAATAATTTATTACTGTCGCAAATTTTAATTACGCCAGGGATTGCCTTTTCTATAGTAAATTATTCAAAAAATAATTTTCTACTGTCGCAAATTTTAATTACGCCAGGGATTGCCTTTTCTATAGTAAATTATTCAAAAATAATTTTTTACTATAGCAAGTTTTAATTACGCCAGGGATTGCCTTTTCTATAGTAAATTATTCAAAAAATAATTTCTTACTGTCGCAAATTTTAATTACCCCAGGGATTGCCTTTTCTATAGTAAATTATTCAAAAAATAATTTTTTACTGTCGCAAGTTTTAAGTGCGCCAGGGATTGCCTTTTCTATAGTAAATTATTCAAAAAATAATTTTCTACTGTCGCAAATTGTAATTGCGCCAGGGATTGCCTTTTCTATAGTAAATTATTCAAAAAATAATTTTCTACTGTCGCAAATTTTAAGTGCGCCAGGGATTGCCTTTTCTATAGTAAATTATTCAAAAAATAATTTTTTACTGTAGCAAATTTTAATTACGCCAGGGATTGCCTTTTCTATAGTAAACTTTTCAAAAATAATTTTCTACTGTCGCAAATTTTAAATACGCCAGGGATTGCCTTTTCTATAGTAAATTATTCAAAAAATAATTTTTTACTGTCGCAAATTTTAATTACGCAGGGATTGCCTTTTCTATAGTAAATTATTCAAAAAATAATTTTCTACTGTCCCAAATTTTAATTACGCCAGATATTGCCTTTCTATAGTAAATTATTCAAAAAATAATTTTATACTATCGCAAATTTTAATTACGCCAGGGATTGCCTTTTCTATAGTAAATTATTCAAAAAATAATTTTTTACTTTCGCAAATTTTAAGTGCGCCAGGGATTGCCTTTTCTATAGTAAATTATTCAAAAAATAATTTTTACTCTCGCAAATTTTAATTACGCCAGGGATTGCCTTTTCTATAGTAAATTATTCAAAAAATAATTTTCTACTGTCGCAAATTTTAAGTGCGCCAGGGATTGCCTTTTCTATAGTAAATTATTCAAAAAATAATTTTTTACTGTCGCAAATTTTAATTACGCCAGGGATTGCCTTTTCTATAGTAAACTTTTCAAAAAATAATTTTCTACTGTCGCAAATTTTAATTACGCCAGGGATTGCCTTTTCTATAGTAAATTATTCAAAAAATAATTTTTTACTGTCGCAAATTTTAATTACGTCAGGGATTGCCTTTTCTATAGTAAATTATTCAAAAAATAATTTTCTACTTTCGCAAATTTTAATTTCGCCAGGGATTGCCTTTTCTATAGCAAATTATTCAAAAAATAATTTTATACTGTCGCAAATTTTAATTACGCCAGGGATTGCCTTTTCTATAGTAAATTATTCAAAAAATAATTTTTTACTGTCGCAAATTTTAAGTGCGCCAGGGATTGCCTTTTCTATAGTAAATTATTCAAAAAATAATTTTTTACTCTCGCAAATTTCAATTTCGCCAGGTAAATTTTTCACAAATTAATTTTTTACTGTCGCAAATTTTAAATACGCCAGGGATTGCCTTTTCTATAGTAAATTATTCAAAAAATAATTTTTTACTGTCGCAATTTTTAATTACGCCAGGGATTGCCAATTCTATAGTAAATTATTCAAAAAATAACTTTTTACTGTCGCAAATTTTAATTACGCCAGGGATTGCCTTTTCTATAGTAAATTATTCAAAAAATAATTTTTTACTGTCGCAAATTTTAAGTGCGCCAGGGATTGCCTTTTCTATAGTAAATTATTCAAAAAATAATTTTTTACTGTCGCAAATTTTAATTACGCCAGGGATTGCCTTTTCTATAGTAAATTATTCAAAAAATAATTTTTTACTGTCGCAAATTTTAAGTGCGCCAGGGATTGCCTTTTCTATAGTAAATTATTCAAAAAATAATTTTTTACTGTCGCAAATTTTAATTACGCCAGGGATTGCCTTTTCTATAGTAAATTATTCAAAAAATAATTTTTTACTGTCGCAAATTTTAAATACGCCAGGGATTGCCTTTTCTATAGTAAATTATTCAAAAAATAATTTTTTAATGTCGCAAATTTTAAATATCCCAGGGATTGCCTTTTCTATAGTAAATTTCTCACAAATTAATTTTTTACTGTCGCAAATTTTAAATATCCCAGGGATTGCCTTTTCTATAGTAAATTTCTCACAAATTAATTTTTTACTGTCGCAAATTTTAAATACGCCAGGGATTGCATTTTCTATAGTAAATTATTCAAAAAATAATTTTCTACTGTCGCAAATTTTAATTACGCCAGGGATTGCCTTTTCTATAGTAAATTATTCAAAATATAATTTTATACTGTCGCAAATTTTAATTACGCCAGGGATTGCCTTTTCTATAGTAAATTATTCAAAAAATAATTTTCTACTGTCGCAAATTTTAATTACGCCAGGGATTGCCTTTTCTATAGTAAATTATTCAAAAAATAATTTTATACTGTCGCAAATTTTAATTACGCCAGGGATTGCCTTTTCTATAGCAAATTATTCAAAAAATAATTTTCTACTGTCGCAAATTTTAATTACGCCAGGGATTGCCTTTTCTATAGTAAATTATTCAAAAAATAATTTTCTACTGTCGCAAATTTTAATTACGCCAGGGATTGCCTTTTCTATAGTAAATTATTCAAAAAATAATTTTTTACTATCGCAAGTTTTAATTACGCCAGGGATTGCCTTTTCTATAGTAAATTATTCAAAACATAATTTTTTACTGTCGCAAATTTTAATTGCGCCAGGGATTGCCTTTTCTATAGTAAATTATTCAAAAAATAATTTTATACTGTCGCAAATTGTAACTGCGCCAGGGATTGCCTTTTCTATAGTAAATTATTCAAAAAATAATTTTATACTGTCGCAAATTTGAATTACGCCAGGGATTGCCTTTTCTATAGTAAATTATTCAAAAAATAATTTTTTACTGTCGCAAATTTCAAATCCGCCAGGGATTGCCTTTTCTACAGTAAATTTTGCAAAAAATAATTTTTTACTCTTGCGAATTTTAATTGCGCCAGGGATTGCCTTTTCTATAGTAAATTATTCAAAAAATAATTTTTTACTGTCACAAATTTTAAGTGCGCCAGGGATTGCCTTTTCTATAGTAAATTATTCAAAAAATAATTTTCTACTGTCGCAAATTTTAATTACGCCAAGGATTGCCTTTTCTATAGTAAATTATTCAAAAAATAATTTTATACTGTCGCAAATTTTAATTACGCCAAGGATTGCCTTTTCTATAGTAAATTATTCAAAAAATAATTTTCTACTGTCGCAAATTTTAATTGCGCCAGGGATTGCCTTTTCTATAGTAAATTATTCAAAAAATAATTTTTTACTGTCGCAAATTTCAAATCCGCCAGGGATTGCCTTTTCTATAGTAAATTATTCAAAAAATAATTTTCTACTGTCGCAAATTTTAATTGTGCCAGGGATTGCCTTTTCTATAGTAAATTATTCAAAAAATAATTTTATACTGTCGCAAATTTTAATTACGCCAGGGATTGCCTTTTCTATAGTAAATTATTCAAAAAATAATTTTTTACTGTCGCAAATTTTAATTGCGCCAGGGATTGCCTTTTCTATAGTAAATTATTCAAAAAATAATTTCTTACTGTCGCAAATTTTAATTACGCCAGGGATTGCCTTTTCTATAGTAAATTATTCAAAAAATAATTTTTTACTGTCGCAAATTTTAAGTGCGCCAGGGATTGCCTTTTCTATACTAAATTATTCAAAAAATAATTTTCTACTGTCGCAAATTGTAATTGCGCCAGGGATTGCCTTTTCTATAGTAAATTATTCAAAAAATAATTTTCTACTGTCGCAAATTTTAAGTGCGCCAGGGATTGCCTTTTCTATAGTAAATTATTCAAAAAATAATTTTTTACTGTCGCATATTTTAATTACGCCAGGGATTGCCTTTTCTATAGTAAACTTTTCAAAAAATAATTTTCTACTGTCGCAAATTTTAATTACGCCAGGAATTGCCTTTTCTATAGTAAATTATTCAAAAAATAATTTTTTACTGTCGCAAATTTTAATTACGCCAGGGATTGCCTTTTCTATAGTAAATTATTCAAAAAATAATTTTCTACTGTCACAAATTTTAATTACGCCAGGGATTGCCTTTCTATAGTAAATTATTCAAAAAATAATTTTATAATATCGCAAATTTTAATTACGCCAGGGATTGCCTTTTCTATAGTAAATTATTCAAAAAATAATTTTTTATTGTCGCAAATTTTAAGTGCGCCAGGGATTGCCTTTTCTATAGTAAATTATTCAAAAAATAATTTTTTACTCTCGCAAATTTTAATTACGCCAGGGATTGCCTATTCTATAGTAAATTATTCAAAAAATTATTTTCTACTGTCGCAAATTTTAAGTGCGCCAGGGATTGCCTTTTCTATAGTAAATTATTCAAAAAATAATTTTTTACTGTCGCAAATTTTAATTACGCCAGGGATTGCCTTTTCTATAGTAAATTATTCAAAAAATAATTTTTTACTGTCGCAAATTTTAAGTGCGCCAGGGATTGCCTTTTCTATAGTAAATTATTCAAAAAATAATTTTTTACTGTCGCAAATTTTAATTACGCCAGGGACTGCCTTTTCTATAGTAAATTATTCAAAAAATAATTTTTTACTGTCGCAAATTTTAAGTGCGCCAGGGATTGCCTTTTCTATAGTAAATTATTCAAAAAATAATTTTTTTCTGTCGCAAATTTTAAGTGCGCCAGGGATTGCCTTTTCTATAGTAAATTATTCAAAAAATAATTTTTTACTGTCGCAAATTTTAATTACGCCAGGGATTGCCTTTTCTATAGTAAATTATTCAAAAAATAATTTTATACTGTCGCAAATTTTAATTACGCCAGGGATTGCCTTTTCTATAGTAAATAATTCAAAAAATAATTTTATACTGTCGCAAATTTTAATTACGCCAGGGATTGCCTTTTCTATAGTAAATTATTCAAAAAATAATTTTCTACTGTCGCAAATTTTAATTACGCCAGGGATTGCCTTTTCTATAGTAAATTATTCAAAAAATAATTTTATACTGTCGCAAATTTTAATTACGCCAGGGATTGCCTTTTCTATAGTAAATTATTCAAAAAATAATTTTTAACTGTCGCAAATTTTAAATCCGCCAGGGATTGCCTTTTCTATAGTAAATTATTCAAAAAATAATTTTTTACTGTCGCAAATTTTAACTACGCCAGGGATTGCCTTTTCTATAGTCAATTATTCAAAAAATAATTTCTTACTGTCGCAAATTTTAATTACGCCAGGGATTGCCTTTTCTATAGTAAATTATTCAAAAATAATTTTTTACTGTCGCAAATTTTAATTACGCCAGGGATTACCTTTTCTATAGTAAATTATTCAAAAAATAATTTTCAACTGTCGCAAATTTTAATTACGCCAGGGATTGCCTTTTCTATAGTAAATTATTCAAAAAATAATTTTCTACTGTCGCAAATTTTAATTACGCCAGGGATTGCCTTTTCTATAGTAAATTATTCAAAAAATAATTTTTTACTGTCGCAAATTTTAAGTGCGCCAGGGATTGCCTTTTCTATAGTAAATTATTCAAAAAATAATTTTCTACTTTCGCAAATTTTAATTACGCCAGGGATTGCCTTTTCTATAGTAAATTATTCAAAAAATAATTTTATACTGTCGCAAATTTTAATTACGCCAGGGATTGCCTTTTCTATAGTAAATTATTCAAAAAATAATTTTTTACTGTCGCAAATTTTAAGTGCGCCAGGGATTGCCTTTTCTATAGTAAATTATTCAAAAAATAATTTTTTACTCTCGCAAATTTCAATTTCGCCAGGTAAATTTTTCACAAATTAATTTTTTACTGTCGCAAATTTTAAATACGCCAGGGATTGTCTTTTCTATAGTAAATTATTCAAAAAATAATTTTTTACTGTCGCAAATTTTAATTACGCCAGGGATTGCCTTTTCTATAGTAAATTATTCAAAAAATAATTTTTTACTGTCGCAAATTTTAATTACGCCAGGGATTGCCTTTTCTATAGTAAATTATTCAAAAAATAATTTTTTACTGTCGCAAATTTTAAGTGCGCCAGGGATTGCCTTTTCTATAGTAAATTATTCAAAAAATAATTTTTTACTGTCGCAAATTTTAATTACGCCAGGGATTGCCTTTTCTATAGTAAATTATTCAAAAAATAATTTTTTACTGTCGCAAATTTTAAGTGCGCCAGGGATTGCCTTCTCTATAGTAAATTATTCAAAAAATAATTTTTTACTGTCGCAAATTTTAATTACGCCAGGGATTGCCTTTTCTATAGTAAATTTTTCAAAAAATAATTTTTTACTGTCGCAAATTTTAAATACGCCAGGGATTGCCTTTTCTATAGTAAATTATTCAAAAAATAATTTTTTAATATCGCAAATTTTAAATATCCCAGGGATTGCCTTTTCTATAGTAAATTTCTCACAAATTAATTTTTTACTGTCGCAAATTTTAAATACGCCAGGGATTGCCTTTTCTATAGTAAATTATTCAAAAAATAATTTTTTACTGTCGCAAATTTCAAATCCGCCAGGGATTGCCTTTTCTATAGTAAATTATTCAAAAAATAATTTTTTACTGTCGCAAATTTTATTTGCGCCAGGGATTGCCTTTTCTATAGTAAATTATTCAAAAAATAATTTCTTACTGTCGCAAATTTTAAGTGCGCCAGGGATTGCCTTTTCTATAGTAAATTATTCAAAAAATAATTTTTTACTGTCGCAAATTTTAAGTGCGCCAGGGATTGCCTTTTCTATAGTAAATTATTCAAAAAATAATTTTTTACTGTCGCAAATTTTAATTACGCCAGGGATTGCCTTTTCTATAGTAAATTATTCAAAAAATAATTTTTTACTGTCGCAAATTTTAATTACGCCAGGGATTGCCTTTTCTATAGTAAATTATTCAAAAAATAATTTTTTACTATCGCAAGTTTTAATTACGCCAGGGATTGCCTTTTCTATAGTAAATTATTCAAAAAATAATTTTTTACTGTCGCAAATTTTAATTGCGCCAGGGATTGCCTTTTCTATAGTAAATTATTCAAAAAATACCTTTATACTGTCGCAAATTGTAATTGCGCCAGGGATTGCCTTTTCTATAGTAAAGTATTCAAAAAATAATTTTATACTGTCGCAAATTTTAATTACGCCAGGGATTGCCTTTTCTATAGTAAATTATTCAAAAAATAATTTTTTACTGTCGCAAATTTCAAATCCGCCAGGGATTGCCTTTTCTACAGTAAATTTTGCAAAAAATAATTTTTTACTGTTGCAAATTTTAATTGCGCCAGGGATTGCCTTTTCTATAGTAAATTATTCAAAAAATAATTTTTTACTGTCGCAAATTTTAAGTGCGCCAGGGATTGCCTTTTCTATAGTAAATTATTCAAAAAATAATTTTCTACTGTCGCAAATTTTAATTACGCCAGGGATTGCCTTTTCTATAGTAAATTATTCAAAAAATAATTTTATACTGTCGCAAATTTTAATTACGCCAGGCATTGCCTTTTCTATAGTAAATTATTCAAAAAATAATTTTTTACTGTCGCAAATTTAAATCCGCCAGGGATTGCCTTTTCTATAGTAAATTATTCAAAAAATAATTTTTTACTGTCGCAAACTTCAAATCCGCCAGGGATTGCCTTTTCTATAGTAAATTACTCAAAAAATAATTTTTTACTGTCGCAAATTTTTAAATATCCCAGGGATTGCCTTTTCTATAGTAAATTTCTCACAAATTAATTTTTTACTGTCGCAAATTTTAAATAGGCCAGGGATTGCCTTTTCTATAGTAAATTATTCAAAAAATAATTTTCTACTGTCGCAAATTTTAATTACGCCAGGGATTGCCTTTTCTATAGTAAATTATTCAAAAAATAATTTTATACTGTCGCAAATTTTAATTACGCCAGGGATTGCCTTTTCTATAGTAAATTATTCAAAAAATAATTTTCTACTGTCGCAAATTTTAATTACGCCAGGGATTGCCTATTCTATAGTAAATTATTCAAAAAATAATTTTCTACTGTCGCAAATTTTAATTGCGCCAGGGATTGCCTTTTCTATAGTAAATTATTCAAAAAATAATTTTTTACTGTCGCAAATTTTAAGTGCGCCAGGGATTGCCTTTTCTATAGTAAATTATTCACAAAATAATTTTCTACTGTCGCAAATTTTAATTAGGCCAGGGATTGCCTTTTCTATAGTAAATTATTCAAAAAATAATTTTATACTGTCGCAAATTTTAATTACGCCAGGGATTGCCTTTTCTATAGTAAATTATTCAAAAAATAATTTTTTACTGTCGCAAATTTTAAATCCGCCAGGGATTGCCTTTTCTATAGTAAATTATTCAAAAAATAATTTTTTACTGTCGCAAACTTCAAATCCGCCAGGAATTGCCTTTTCTATAGTAAATTACTCAAAAAATAATTTTTTACTGTCGCAAATTTTAAAATATCCCAGGGATTGCCTTTTATATAGTAAATTTCTCACAAATTAATTTTTTACTGTCGCAAATTTTAAATAGGCCAGGGATTGCCTTTTCTATAGTAAATTATTCAAAAAATAATTTTCTACTGTCGCAGATTTAATTACGCCAGGGATTGCCTTTTCTATAGTAAATTATTCAAAAAATAATTTTCTACTGTCGCAAATTTTAATTACGCCAGGGATTGCTTTTTCTATAGTAAATTATTCAAAAAATAATTTTTACTGTCGCAAATTTTAATTGCGCCAGGGATTGCCTTTTCTACAGTAAATTATTCAAAAAATAATTTTTTACTGTCGCAAATTTCAAATCCGCCAAGGATTGCCTTTTCTATAGTAAATTATTCAAAAAATAATTTTCAACTGTCGCAAATTTTAATTACGCCAAGGATTGCCTTTTCTATAGTAAATTATTCAAAAAATAATTTTTTACTGTCGCAAATTTTAAATACGCCAGGGATTGCCTTGTCTATAGTAAATTATTCAAAAAATAATTTTATACTGTCGCAAATTTTAACTACGCCAGGGATTGCCTTTTCTATAGTAAATTATTCAAAAAATAATTTTCTACTGTTGCAAATTTTAATTGCGCCAGGGATGGCCCTTTTCTATAGTAAATTATTCAAAAAATAATTTTATACTGTCGCAAATTTTAATTGCGCCAGGGATTGCCTTTTCTATAGTAAATTATTCAAAAAATAATTTTATACTGTCGCAAATTTTAATTACGCCAGGGATTGCCTTTTCTATAGTAAATTATTCAAAAAATAATTTTATACTGTCGCAAATTTTAATTACGCCAGGGATTGCCTTTTCTATAGTAAATAATTCAAAAAATAATTTTCTACTGTCGCAAATTTTAATTACGCCAGGGATTGCCTTTTCTATAGTAAATTATTCAAAAAATAATTTTCAAATGTCGCAAATTTTAAATACGCCAGGGATTGCCTTTTCTATAGTAAATTATTCAAAAAATAATTTTCAAACTGTCGCAAATTTTAATTGCGCCAGGGATTGCCTTTTCTATAGTAAATTATTCAAAAAATAATTTTTTACTGTCGCAAATTTTAATTACGCCAGGGATTGCCTTTTCTATAGTAAAATTATTCAAAAAATAATTTTTTACTGTCGCAAATTTTAATTGCGCCAGGGATTGCCTTTTACTATAGTAAATTATTCAAAAAATACTTTTATACTGTCGCAAATTGTAATTGCGCCAGGGATTGCCTTTTCTATAGTAAATTATTCAAAAAATAATTTTATACTGTCGCAAATTTTAATTACGCCAGGGATTGCCTTTTCTATAGTAAATTATTCAAAAAATAATTTTTTACTGTCGCAAATTTCAAATCCGCCAAGGATTGCCTTTTCTACAGTAAATTTTGCAAAAAATAATTTTTTACTGTTGCAAATTTTAATTGCGCCAGGGATTGCCTTTTCTATAGTAAATTATTCAAAAAATAATTTTTTACTGTCGCAAATTTTAAGTGCGCCAGGGATTGCCTTTTTCTATAGTAAATTATTCAAAAAATAATTTTCTACTGTCCGCAAATTTTTAATTAGGCCAGGGATTGCCTTTTCTATAGTAAATTATTCAAAAAATAATTTTATACTGTCGCAAATTTTAATTACGCCAGGGATTGCCTTTTCTATAGTAAATTATTCAAAAAATAATTTTTTACCTGTCGCAAATTTTAAATCCGCCAGGGATTGCCTTTTCTATAGTAAATTATTCAAAAAATAATTTTTTACTGTCGCAAACTTCAAATCCGCCAGGAATTGCCTTTTCTATAGTAAATTACTCAAAAAATAATTTTTTACTGTCGCAAATTTTAAATATCCCAGGGATTGCCTTTTATATAGTAAATTTCTCACAAATTAATTTTTTACTGTCCCAAATTTTAAATAGGCCAGGGATTGCCTTTTCTATAGTAAATTATTCAAAAAATAATTTTCTACTGTCGCAAATTTTAATTACGCCAGGGATTGCCTTTTCTATAGTAAATTATTCAAAAAATAATTTTCTACTGTCGCAAATTTTAATTACGCCAGGGATTGCCTTTTCTATAGTAAATTATTCAAAAAATAATTTTTTACTGTCGCAAATTTTAATTGCGCCAGGGATTGCCTTTTCTACAGTAAATTATTCAAAAAATAATTTTTTACTGTCGCAAATTTCAAATCCGCCAAGGATTGCCTTTTCTATAGTAAATTATTCAAAAAATAATTTTCAACTGTCGCAAATTTTAATTACGCCAGGGATTGCCTTTTCTATAGTAAATTATTCAAAAAATAATTTTTTACTGTCGCAAATTTTAAATACGCCAGGGATTGCCTTTTCTATAGTAAATTATTCAAAAAATAATTTTATACTGTCGCAAATTTTAACTACGCCAGGGATTGCCTTTTCTATAGTAAATTATTCAAAAAATAATTTTCTACTGTTGCAAATTTTAATTGCGCCAGGGATGGCCTTTTCTATAGTAAATTATTCAAAAAATAATTTTATACTGTCGCAAATTTTAATTGCGCCAGGGATTGCCTTTTCTATAGTAAATTATTCAAAAAATAATTTTATACTGTCGCAAATTTTAATTACGCCAGGGATTGCCTTTTCTATAGTAAATTATTCAAAAAATAATTTTATACTGTCGCAAATTTTAATTACGCCAGGGATTGCCTTTTCTATAGTAAATAATTCAAAAAATAATTTTCTACTGTCGCAAATTTTAATTACGCCAGGGATTGCCTTTTCTATAGTAAATTATTCAAAAAATAATTTTCAACTGTCGCAAATTTTAAATACGCCAGGGATTGCCTTTTCTATAGTAAATTATTCAAAAAATAATTTTCAACTGTCGCAAATTTTAATTGCGCCAGGGATTGCCTTTTCTATAGTAAATTATTCAAAAAATAATTTTTTACTGTCGCAAATTTTAATTACGCCAGGGATTGCCTTTTCTATAGTAAATTATTCAACAAATAATTTTCAACTTTCGCAAATTTTAATTACGCCAGGGATTGCCTTTTCTATAGTAAATTATTCAACAAATAATTTTATACTGTCTCAAATTTTAATTACGCCAGGGATTGCCTTTTCTATAGTAAATTATTCAAAAAATAGTTTTCTACTGTCGCAAATTTTAATTGCGCCAGGGATTGCCTTTTCTATAGTAAATTATTCAAAAAATAATTTTTTACTGTCGCAAATTTTAATTACGCCAGGGATTGCCTTTTCTATAGTAAATTATTCAACAAATAATTTTCAACTTTCGCAAATTTTAATTACGCCAGGGATTGCCTTTTCTATAGTAAATAATTCAAAAAATAATTTTCTACTGTCGCAAATTTTAATTACGCCAGGGATTGCCTTTTCTATAGTAAATTATTCAAAAAATAATTTTCAACTGTCGCAAATTTTAAATACGCCAGGGATTGACTTTTCTATAGTAAATTATTCAAAAAATAATTTTCAACTGTCGCAAATTTTAATTGCGCCAGGGATTGCCTTTTCTATAGTAAATTATTCAAAAAATAATTTTTTACTGTCGCAAATTTTAATTACGCCAGGGATTGCCTTTTCTATAGTAAATTATTCAAAAAATAATTTTCAACTGTCGCAAATTTTAATTACGCCAGGGATTGCCTTTTCTATAGTAAATTATTCAAAAAATAATTTTATACTGTCGCAAATTTTAATTACGCCAGGGATTGCCTTTTCTATAGTAAATTATTCAAAAAATTATTTTTTACTGTCGCAAATTTCAAATCCGCCAGGGATTGCCTTTTCTATAGTAAATTATTCAAAAAAAAATTTTCTACTGTCGCAAATTTTAATTGCGCCAGGGATTGCCTTTTCTATAGTAAATTATTCAAAAAATAATTTTATACTGTCGCAAATTTTAATTGCGCCAGGGATTGCCTTTTCTACAGTAAATTATTCAAAAAATAATTTTTTACTGTCGCAAATTTCAAATCCGCCAAGGATTGCCTTTTCTATAGTAAATTATTCAAAAAATAATTTTCAACTGTCGCAAATTTTAATTACGCCAGGGATTGCCTTTTCTATAGTAAATTATTCAAAAAATAATTTTTTACTGTCGCAAATTTTAAATACGCCAGGGATTGCCTTTTCTATAGTAAATTATTCAAAAAATAATTTTATACTGTCGCAAATTTTAACTACGCCAGGGATTGCCTTTTCTATAGTAAATTATTCAAAAAATAATTTTCTACTGTTGCAAATTTTAATTGCGCCAGGGATGGCCTTTTCTATAGTAAATTATTCAAAAAATAATTTTATACTGTCGCAAATTTTAATTGCGCCAGGGATTGCCTTTTCTATAGTAAATTATTCAAAAAATAATTTTATACTGTCGCAAATTTTAATTACGCCAGGGATTGCCTTTTCTATAGTAAATTATTCAAAAAATAATTTTATACTGTCGCAAATTTTAATTACGCCAGGGATTGCCTTTTCTATAGTAAATAATTCAAAAAATAATTTTCTACTGTCGCAAATTTTAATTACGCCAGGGATTGCCTTTTCTATAGTAAATTATTCAAAAAATAATTTTCAACTGTCGCAAATTTTAAATACGCCAGGGATTGCCTTTTCTATAGTAAATTATTCAAAAAATAATTTTCAACTGTCGCAAATTTTAATTGCGCCAGGGATTGCCTTTTCTATAGTAAATTATTCAAAAAATAATTTTTTACTGTCGCAAATTTTAATTACGCCAGGGATTGCCTTTTCTATAGTAAATTATTCAACAAATAATTTTCAACTTTCGCAAATTTTAATTACGCCAGGGATTGCCTTTTCTATAGTAAATTATTCAACAAATAATTTTATACTGTCTCAAATTTTAATTACGCCAGGGATTGCCTTTTCTATAGTAAATTATTCAAAAAATAGCTTTCTACTGTCGCAAATTTTAATTGCGCCAGGGATTGCCTTTTCTATAGTAAATTATTCAAAAAATAATTTTCAACTGTCGCAAATTTTAAATACGCCAGGGATTGACTTTTCTATAGTAAATTATTCAAAAAATAATTTTCAACTGTCGCAAATTTTAATTGCGCCAGGGATTGCCTTTTCTATAGTAAATTATTCAAAAAATAATTTTTTACTGTCGCAAATTTTAATTACGCCAGGGATTGCCTTTTCTATAGTAAATTATTCAAAAAATAATTTTCAACTGTCGCAAATTTTAATTACGCCAGGGATTGCCTTTTCTATAGTAAATTATTCAAAAAATAATTTTATACTGTCGCAAATTTTAATTACGCCAGGGATTGCCTTTTCTATAGTAAATTATTCAAAAAATAATTTTCTACTGTCGCAAATTTTAATTGCGCCAGGGATTGCCTTTTCTATAGTAAATTATTCAAAAAATAATTTTTTACTGTCGCAAATTTTAATTACGCCAGGGATTGCCTTTTCTATAGTAAATTATTCAAAAAATAATTTTATACTGTCGCAAATTTTAATTACGCCAGGGATTGCCTTTTCTATAGTAAATTATTCAAAAAATAATTTTCTACTGTCGCAAATTTTAATTGCGCCAGGGATTGCCTTTTCTATAGTAAATTATTCAAAAAATTATTTTTTACTGTCGCAAATTTCAAATCCGCCAGGGATTGCCTTTTCTATAGTAAATTATTCAAAAAAAAATTTTCTACTGTCGCAAATTTTAATTGCGCCCGGGATTGCCTTTTCTATAGTAAATTATTCAAAAAATAATTTTATACTGTCGCAAATTTTAATTACGCCAGGGATTGCCTTTTCTATAGTAAATTATTCAAAAAATAATTTTTTACTGTCGCAAATTTTAATTGCGCCAGGGATTGCCTTTTCTATAGTAAATTATTAAAAAAAATAATTTCTTACTGTCGCAAATTTTAATTACGCCAGGGATTGCCTTTTCTATAGTAAATTATTCAAAAAATAATTTTTTACTGTCGCAAATTTTAAGTGCGCCAGGGATTGCCTTTTCTATAGTAAATTATTCAAAAAATAATTTTCTACTGTCGCAAATTGTAATTGCGCCAGGGATTGCCTTTTCTATAGTAAATTATTCAAAAAATAATTTTCTACTGTCGCAAATTTTAAGTGCGCCAGGGATTGCCTTTTCTATAGTAAATTATTCAAAAAATAATTTTTTACTGTCGCAAATTTTAATTACGCCAGGGATTGCCTTTTCTATAGTAAACTTTTCAAAAAATAATTGTCTACTGTCGCAAATTTTAATTACGCCAGGGATTGCCTTTTCTATAGTAAATTATTCAAAAAATAATTTTTTACTGTCGCAAATTTTAATTACGCCAGGGATTGCCTTTTCTATAGTAAATTATTCAAAAAATAATTTTGTCCCAAATTTTAATTACGCCAGGGATTGCCTTTTCTATAGTAAATTATTCAAAAAATAATTTTTTACTGTCGCAAATTTTAAGTGCGCCAGGGATTGCCTTTTCTATAGTAAATTATTCAAAAAATAATTTTTTACTCTCGCAAATTTTAATTACGCCAGGGATTGCCTTTTCTATAGTAAATTATTCAAAAAATAATTTTCTACTGTCGCAAATTTTAAGTGCGCCAGGGATTGCCTTTTCTATAGTAAATTATTCAAAAAATAATTTTTTACTGTCGCAAATTTTAATGACGCCAGGGATTGCCTTTTCTATAGTAAACTTTTCAAAAAATAATTTTCTACTGTCGCAAATTTTAATTACGCCAGGGATTGCCTTTTCTATAGTAAATTATTCAAAAAATAATTTTTTACTGTCGCAAATTTTAATTACGCCAAGGATTGCCTTTTCTATAGTAAATTATTCAAAAAATAATTTTCTACTTTCGCAAATTTTAATTACGCCAGGGATTGCCTTTTCTATAGTAAATTATTCAAAAAATAATTTTATACTGTCGCAAATTTTAATTACGCCAGGGATTGCCTTTTCTATAGTAAATTATTCAAAAAATTATTTTTTACTGTCGCAAATTTTAAGTGCGCCAGGGATTGCCTTTTCTATAGTAAATTATTCAAAAAATAATTTTTTACTCTCGCAAATTTCAATTTCGCCAGGTAAATTTTTCACAAATTAATTTTTTACTGTCGCAAATTTTAAATACGCCAGGGATTGCCTTTTCTATAGTAAATTATTCAAAAAATAATTTTTTACTGTCGCAAATTTTAATTACGCCAGGGATTGCCTTTTCTATAGTAAATTATTCAAAAAATAATTTTTTACTGTCGCAAATTTTAATTACCCCAGGGATTGCCTTTTCTATAGTAAATTATTCAAAAAATAATTTTTTACTGTCGCAAATTTTAAGTGCGCCAGGAATTGCCTTTTCTATAGTAAATTATTCAAAAAATAATTTTTTACTGTCGCAAATTTTAACTACGCCAGGGATTGCCTTTTCTATAGTAAATTATTCAAAAAATAATTTTTTACTGTCGCAAATTTTAAGTGCGCCAGGGATTGCCTTTTCTATAGTAAATTATTCAAAAAATAATTTTTTACTGTCGCAAATTTTAATTACGCCAGGGATTGCCTTTTCTATAGTAAATTATTCAAAAAATAATTTTATACTGTCGCAAATTTTAATTACGCCAGGGATTGCCATTTCTATAGTAAATTATTCAAAAAATAATTTTATACTGTCGCAAATTTTAATTACGCCAGGGATTGCCTTTTCTTTAGTAAATTATTCAAAAAATAATGTTCTACTGTCGCAAATTTAGTTACGCCAGGGATTGCCTTTTCTATAGTAAATTATTCAAAAAATAATGATCTACTGTCGCAAATTTAGTTACGCCAGGGATTGCCTTTTCTATAGTAAATTATTCAAAAAATAATTTTATACTGTCGCAAATTTTAATTACGCCAGGGATTGCCTTTTCTATAGTAAATTATTCAAAAAATAATTTTCTACTGTCGCAAATTTTAATTGCGCCAGGGATTGCCTTTTCTATAGTAAATTATTCAAAAAATAATTTTTTACTGTCGCAAATTTTAATTACGCCAGGGATTGCCTTTTCTATAGTAAATTATTCAAAAAATAATTTTATACTGTCGCAAATTTTAATTACGCCAGGGATTGCCTTTTCTATAGTACATTATTCAAAAAATAATTTTCTACTGTCGCAAATTTTAATTGCGCCAGGGATTGCCTTTTCTATAGTAAATTATTCAAAAAATTATTTTTTACTGTCGCAAATTTCAAATCCGCCAGGGATTGCCTTTTCTATAGTAAATTATTCAAAAAAAAATTTTCTACTGTCGCAAATTTTAATTGCGCCAGGGATTGCCTTTTCTATAGTAAATTATTCAAAAAATAATTTTATACTGTCGCAAATTTTAATTACGCCAGGGATTGCCTTTTCTATAGTAAATTATTCAAAAAATAATTTTTTACTGTCGCAAATTTTAATTGCGCCAGGGATTGCCTTTTCTATAGTAAATTATTAAAAAAAATAATTTCTTACTGTCGCAAATTTTAATTACGCCAGGGATTGCCTTTTCTATAGTAAATTATTCAAAAAATAATTTTTTACTGTCGCAAATTTTAAGTGCGCCAGGGATTGCCTTTTCTATAGTAAATTATTCAAAAAATAATTTTCTACTGTCGCAAATTGTAATTGCGCCAGGGATTGCCTTTTCTATAGTAAATTATTCAAAAAATAATTTTCTACTGTCGCAAATTTTAAGTGCGCCAGGGATTGCCTTTTCTATAGTAAATTATTCAAAAAATAATTTTTTACTGTCGCAAATTTTAATTACGCCAGGGATTGCCTTTTCTATAGTAAACTTTTCAAAAAATAATTGTCTACTGTCGCAAATTTTAATTACGCCAGGGATTGCCTTTTCTATAGTAAATTATTCAAAAAATAATTTTTTACTGTCGCAAATTTTAATTACGCCAGGGATTGCCTTTTCTATAGTAAATTATTCAAAAAATAATTTTGTCCCAAATTTTAATTACGCCAGGGATTGCCTTTTCTATAGTAAATTATTCAAAAAATAATTTTTTACTGTCGCAAATTTTAAGTGCGCCAGGGATTGCCTTTTCTATAGTAAATTATTCAAAAAATAATTTTTTACTCTCGCAAATTTTAATTACGCCAGGGATTGCCTTTTCTATAGTAAATTATTCAAAAAATAATTTTCTACTGTCGCAAATTTTAAGTGCGCCAGGGATTGCCTTTTCTATAGTAAATTATTCAAAAAATAATTTTTTACTGTCGCAAATTTTAATGACGCCAGGGATTGCCTTTTCTATAGTAAACTTTTCAAAAAATAATTTTCTACTGTCGCAAATTTTAATTACGCCAGGGATTGCCTTTTCTATAGTAAATTATTCAAAAAATAATTTTTTACTGTCGCAAATTTTAATTACGCCAAGGATTGCCTTTTCTATAGTAAATTATTCAAAAAATAATTTTCTACTTTCGCAAATTTTAATTACGCCAGGGATTGCCTTTTCTATAGTAAATTATTCAAAAAATAATTTTATACTGTCGCAAATTTTAATTACGCCAGGGATTGCCTTTTCTATAGTAAATTATTCAAAAAATTATTTTTTACTGTCGCAAATTTTAAGTGCGCCAGGGATTGCCTTTTCTATAGTAAATTATTCAAAAAATAATTTTTTACTCTCGCAAATTTCAATTTCGCCAGGTAAATTTTTCACAAATTAATTTTTTACTGTCGCAAATTTTAAATACGCCAGGGATTGCCTTTTCTATAGTAAATTATTCAAAAAATAATTTTTTACTGTCGCAAATTTTAATTACGCCAGGGATTGCCTTTTCTATAGTAAATTATTCAAAAAATAATTTTTTACTGTCGCAAATTTTAATTACCCCAGGGATTGCCTTTTCTATAGTAAATTATTCAAAAAATAATTTTTTACTGTCGCAAATTTTAAGTGCGCCAGGAATTGCCTTTTCTATAGTAAATTATTCAAAAAATAATTTTTTACTGTCGCAAATTTTAACTACGCCAGGGATTGCCTTTTCTATAGTAAATTATTCAAAAAATAATTTTTTACTGTCGCAAATTTTAAGTGCGCCAGGGATTGCCTTTTCTATAGTAAATTATTCAAAAAATAATTTTTTACTGTCGCAAATTTTAATTACGCCAGGGATTGCCTTTTCTATAGTAAATTATTCAAAAAATAATTTTATACTGTCGCAAATTTTAATTACGCCAGGGATTGCCTTTCCTATAGTAAATTATTCAAAAAATAATTTTTTACTGTCGCAAATTTCAAATCCGCCAGGGATTGCCTTTTCTACAGTACCTTTTTTGCAAAAAATAATTTTTTACTGTTGCAAATTTTAATTGCGCCAGGGATTGCCTTTTCTATAGTAAATTTTGCAAAAAATAATTTTTTACTGTCGCAAATTTTAAGTGCGCCAGGGATTGCCTTTTCTATAGTAAATTATTCAAAAAATAATTTTCTACTGTCGGAAATTTTAATTACGCCAGGGATTGCCTTTTCTATAGTAAATTATTCAAAAAATAATTTTATACTGTCGCAAATTTTAATTACGCCAGGGATTGCCTTTTCTATAGTAAATTATTCAAAAAATAATTTTATACTGTCGCAAATTTTAATTACGCCAGGGATTGCCTTTCTATAGTAAATTATTCAAAAAATAATTTTTTACTGTCGCAAATTTTAAATCCGCCAGGGATTGCCTTTTCTATAGTAAATTATTCAAAAAATAATTTTCTACTGTCGCAAATTTTAATTACGCCAGGGATTGCCTTTTCTATAGTAAATTATTCAAAAAATAATTTTCTACTTTCGGAAATTTTAATTACGCCAGGGATTGCCTTTTCTATAGTAAATTATTCAAAATATAATTTTTTACTGTTGCAAATTTTAATTGCGCCAGGGATTGCCTTTTCTACAGTAAATTATTCAAAAAATAATTTTTTACTGTCGGAAATTTCAAATCCGCCCAGGATTGCCTTTTCTATAGTAAATTATTCAAAAAATAATTTTCAACTGTCGCAAATTTTAATTACGCCAGGGATTGCCTTTTCTATAGTAAAATATTCAAAAAATAATTTTTTACTGTCGCAAATTTTAAATACGCCAGGGATTGCCTTTTCTATAGTAAATTATTCAAAAAATAATTTTATACTGTCGCAAATTTTAACTACGCCAGGGATTGCCTTTTCTATAGTAAATTATTCAAAAAATAATTTTCTACTGTTGCAAATTTTAATTGCGCCAGGGATTGCCTTTTCTATAGTAAATTATTCAAAAAATAATTTTATACTGTCGCAAATTTTAATTGCGCCAGGGATTGCCTTTTCTATAGTAAATTATTCAAAAAATAATTTTATACTGTCGCAAATTTTAATTACGCCAGGGATTGCCTTTTCTATAGTAAATTATTCAAAAAATACTTTTATACTGTCGCAAATTTTAATTACGCCAGGGATTGCCTTTTCTATAGTAAATTATTCAAAAAATAATTTTATACTGTCGCAAATTTTAATTACGCCAGGGATTGCCTTTTCTTTAGTAAATTATTCAAAAAATAATGTTCTACTGTCGCAAATTTAGTTACGCCAGGGATTGCCTTTTCTATAGTAAATTATTCAAAAAATAATGTTCTACTGTCGCAAATTTAGTTACGCCAGGGATTGCCTTTTCTATAGTAAATTATTCAAAAAATAATTTTATACTGTCGCAAATTTTAAGTGCGCCAGGGATTGCCTTTTCTATAGTAAATTATTCAAAAAATAATTTTTTACTGTCGCAAATTTTAATTACGCCAGGGATTGCCTTTTCTATAGTAAATTATTCAAAAAATAATTTTATACTGTCGCAAATTTTAATTACGCCAGGGATTGCCTTTCCTATAGTAAATTATTCAAAAAATAATTTTTTACTGTCGCAAATTTCAAATCCGCCAGGGATTGCCTTTTCTACAGTACCTTTTTTGCAAAAAATAATTTTTTACTGTTGCAAATTTTAATTGCGCCAGGGATTGCCTTTTCTATAGTAAATTTTGCAAAAAATAACTTTTTACTGTCGCAAATTTAGTTACGCCAGGGATTGCCTTTTCTATAGTAAATTATTCAAAAAATAATTTTTTACTGTCGCAAATTTTAAGTGCGCCAGGGATTGCCTTTTCTATAGTAAATTATTCAAAAAATAATTTTTTACTGTCGCAAATTTTAATTACGCCAGGGATTGCCTTTTCTATAGTAAATTATTCAAAAAATAATTTTATACTGTCGCAAATTTTAATTACGCCAGGGATTGCCTTTCCTATAGTAAATTATTCAAAAAATAATTTTTTACTGTCGCAAATTTCAAATCCGCCAGGGATTGCCTTTTCTACAGTACCTTTTTTGCAAAAAATAATTTTTTACTGTTGCAAATTTTAATTGCGCCAGGGATTGCCTTTTCTATAGTAAATTTTGCAAAAAATAATTTTTTACTGTCGCAAATTTTAAGTGCGCCAGGGATTGCCTTTTCTATAGTAAATTATTCAAAAAATAATTTTCTACTGTCGGAAATTTTAATTACGCCAGGGATTGCCTTTTCTATAGTAAATTATTCAAAAAATAATTTTATACTGTCGCAAATTTTAATTACGCCAGGGATTGCCTTTTCTATAGTAAATTATTCAAAAAATAATTTTATACTGTCGCAAATTTTAATTACGCCAGGGATTGCCTTTCTATAGTAAATTATTCAAAAAATAATTTTTTACTGTCGCAAATTTTAAATCCGCCAGGGATTGCCTTTTCTATAGTAAATTATTCAAAAAATAATTTTCTACTGTTGCAAATTTTAATTACGCCAGGGATTGCCTTTTCTATAGTAAATTATTCAAAAAATAATTTTCTACTTTCGGAAATTTTAATTACGCCAGGGATTGCCTTTTCTATAGTAAATTATTCAAAAAATAATTTTTTACTGTTGCAAATTTTAATTGCGCCAGGGATTGCCTTTTCTACAGTAAATTATTCAAAAAATAATTTTTTACTGTCGGAAATTTCAAATCCGCCCAGGATTGCCTTTTCTATAGTAAATTATTCAAAAAATAATTTTCAACTGTCGCAAATTTTAATTACGCCAGGGATTGCCTTTTCTATAGTAAAATATTCAAAAAATAATTTTTTACTGTCGCAAATTTTAAATACGCCAGGGATTGCCTTTTCTATAGTAAATTATTCAAAAAATAATTTTATACTGTCGCAAATTTTAACTACGCCAGGGATTGCCTTTTCTATAGTAAATTATTCAAAAAATAATTTTCTACTGTTGCAAATTTTAATTGCGCCAGGGATTGCCTTTTCTATAGTAAATTATTCAAAAAATAATTTTATACTGTCGCAAATTTTAATTGCGCCAGGGATTGCCTTTTCTATAGTAAATTATTCAAAAAATAATTTTATACTGTCGCAAATTTTAATTACGCCAGGGATTGCCTTTTCTATAGTAAATTATTCAAAAAATACTTTTATACTGTCGCAAATTTTAATTACGCCAGGGATTGCCTTTTTTATAGTAAATTATTCAAAAAATAATTTTCTACTGTCGCAAATTTTAATTACGCCAGGGATTGCCTTTTCTATAGTAAATTATTCAAAAAATAATTTTCAACTGTCGCAAATTTTAAATACGCCAGGGATTGCCTTTTCTATAGTAAATTATTCAAAAAATAATTTTCAACTGTCGCAAATTTTAATTGCGCCAGGGATTGCCTTTTCTATAGTAAATTATTCAAAAAATAATTTTTTACTGTCGCAAATTTTAATTACGCCAGGGATTGCCTTTTCTATAGTAAATTATTCAAAAAATAATTTTTAACTTTCGCAAATTTTAATTACGCCAGGGATTGCCTTTTCTATAGTAAATTATTCAAAAAATAATTTTATACTGTCGCAAATTTTAAATACGCCAGGGATTGCCTTATCTATAATAAATTATTCAAAAAATAATTTTCTACTGTCGCAAATTTTAATTGCGCCAGGGATTGCCTTTTCTATAGTAAATTATTCAAAAAATAATTTTCAACTGTCGCAAATTTTAATTACGCCAGGGATTGCCTTTTCTATAGTAAATTATTCAAAAAATAATTTTCTACTGTCGCAAATTTTAATTACGCCAGGGATTGCCTTTTCTATAGTAAATTATTCAAAAAATAATTTTCAACTGTCGCAAATTTTAAATACGCCAGGGATTGCTTTTCTATAGTAAATTATTCAAAAAATAATTTTCAACTGTCGCAAATTTTAATTGCGCCAGGGATTGCCTTTTCTATAGTAAATTATTCAAAAAATAATTTTTTACTGTCGCAAATTTTAATTACGCCAGGGATTGCCTTTTCTATAGTAAATTATTCAAAAAATAATTTTTTACTGTCGCAAATTTTAATTACGCCAGGGATTGCCTTTTCTATAGTAAATTATTCAAAAAATAATTTTTTACTGTCGCAAATTTTAAGTGCGCCAGGGATTGCCTTTTCTATAGTAAATTATTCAAAAAATAATTTTTTACTCTCGCAAATTTCAAATTCGCCAGGTAAATTTTTCACAAATTAATTTTTTACTGTCGCAAATTTTAAATACGCCAGGGATTGCCTTTTCTATAGTAAATTATTCAAAAAATAATTTTTTACTGTCGCAAATTTCAAATCCGCCAGGGATTGCCTTTTCTATAGTAAATTATTCAAAAAATAATTTTTTACTGTCGCAAATTTTAATTGCGCCAGGGATTGCCTTTTCTATAGTAAATTATTCAAAAAATAATTTTTTACTGTCGCAAATTTTAAGTGCGCCAGGGATTGCCTTTTCTATAGTAAATTATTCAAAAAATAATTTTTTACTGTCGCAAATTTTAAGTGCACCAGGGATTGCCTTTTCTATAGTAAATTATTCAAAAAATAATTTTTTACTGTCGCAAATTTTAATTACGCCAGGGATTGCCTTTTCTATAGTAAATTATTCAAAAAATAATTTTATACTGTCGCAAATTTTAATTACGCCAGGGATTGCCTTTTCTATAGTAAATTATTCAAAAAATAATTTTATACTGTCGCAAATTTTAATTACGCCAGGGATTGCCTTTTCTATAGTAAATTATTCAAAAAATAATTTTCTACTGTCGCAAATTTTAATTACGCCAGGGATTGCCTTTTCTATAGTAAATTATTCAAAAAATAATTTTCTACTGTCGCAAATTTTAATTACGCCAGGGATTGCCTTTTCTATAGTAAATTATTCAAAAAATAATTTTTTACTATCGCAAGTTTTAATTGCGCCAGGGATTGCCTTTTCTATAGTAAATTATTCAAAAAATAATTTAATACTGTCGCAAATTTTAATTACGCCTGGGATTGCCTTTTCTATAGTAAATTATTCAAAAAATAATTTTATACTGTCGCAAATTTTAAGTGCTCCAGGGATTACCTTTTCTATAGTAAATTATTCAAAAAATAATTTTTTACTGTCGCAAATTTTAAGTGCGCCAGGGATTGCCTTTTCTATAGTAAATTATTCAAAAAATAATTTTTTACTCTCGCAAATTTCAAATTCGCCAGGTAAATTTTTCACAAATTAATTTTTTACTGTCGCAAATTTTAAATACGCAGGGATTGCCTTTTCTATAGTAAATTATTCAAAGAATAATTTTTACTGTCGCAAATTTTAAGTGCGCCAGGGATTGCCTTTTCTATAGTAAATTATTCAAAAAATAATTTTATACTGTCGCAAATTTTAATTACGCCAGGGATTGCCTTTTCTATAGTAAATTATTCAAAAAATAATTTTATACTGTCGCAAATTTTAATTACGCCAGGGATTGCCTTTTCTATAGTAAATTATTCAAAAATAATTTTCTACTGTCGCAAATTTTAATTACGCCAGGGATTGCCTTTTCTATAGTAAATTATTCAAAAAATAATTTTCTACTGTCGCAAATTTTAATTACGCCAGGGATTGCCTTTTCTATAGTAAATTATTCAAAAAATAATTTTTTACTATCGCAAGTTTTAATTGCGCCAGGGATTGCCTTTTCTATAGTAAATTATTCAAAAAATAATTTTATACTGTCGCAAATTTTAATTACGCCAGGGATTGCCTTTTCTATAGTAAATTATTCAAAAATAATTTTTTACTGTCGCAAATTTCAAATCCGCCAGGGATTGCCTTTTCTACAGTAAATTTTGCAAAAAATAATTTTTTACTGTTGCAAATTTTAATTGCGCCAGGGATTGCCTTTTCTATAGTAAATTATTCAAAAAATAATTTTTTACTGTCGCAAATTTTAAGTGCTCCAGGGATTGCCTTTTCTATAGTAAATTATTCAAAAAATAATTTTTCTACTGTCGCAAATTTTAATTACGCCAGGGATTGCCTTTTCTATAGTAAATTATTCAAAAAATAATTTTATACTGTCGCAAATTTTAATTACGCCAGGGATTGCCTTTTCTATAGTAAATTATTCAAAAAATAATTTTTTACTGTCGCAAATTTTAAATCCGCCAGGGATTGCCTTTTCTGTAGTAAATTATTCAAAAAATAATTTTTTACTGTCGCAAATTTTAATTACGCCAGGGATTGCCTTTTCTATAGTAAATTATTCAAAAAATAATTTCTTACTGTCGCAAATTTTAATTACGCCAGGGATTGCCTTTTCTATAGTAAATTATTCAAAAAATAATTTTTTACTGTCGCAAATTTTAATTACGCCAGGGATTGACTTTTCTATAGTAAATTATTCAAAAAATAATTTTCAAATGTCGCAAATTTTAATTACGCCAGGGATTGCCTTTTCTATAGTAAATTATTCAAAAAATAATTTTCTACTGTCGCAAATTTTAATTACGCCAGGGATTGCCTTTTCTATAGTAAATTATTCAAAAAATAATTTTTTACTGTCGCAAATTTTAATTACGCCAGGGATTGCCTTTTCTATAGTAAATTATTCAAAAAATAATTTTCTACTGTCGCAAATTTTAATTGCGCCAGGGATTGCCTTTTCTATAGTAAATTATTCAAAAAATAATTTTTTACTGTCGCAAATTTTAATTACGCCAGGGATTGCCTTTTCTATAGTAAATTATTCAAAAAATAATTTTCAACTGTCGCAAATTTTAATTACGCCAGGGATTGCCTTTTCTATAGTAAATTATTCAAAAAATAATTTTATACTGTCGCAAATTTTAATTACGCCAGGGATTGCCTTTTCTATAGTAAATTATTCAAAAAATAATTTTATACTGTCGCAAATTTTAATTACGCCAGGGATTGCCTTTTCTATAGTAAATTTTTCAAAATATTAATTTTTTACTGTCGCAAATTTTAAATACGCCAGGGATTGCCTTTTCTATAGTAAATTATTAAAAAAATAATTTTCTACTGTCGCAAATTTTAATTACGCCAGGGATTGCCTTTTCTATAGTAAATTATTCAAAAAATAATTTTTTACTCTCGCAAATTTTAATTACGCCAGGGATTGCCTTTTCTATAGTAAATTATTCAAAAAATAATTTTCAACTGTCGCAAATATTAAATACGCCAGGGATTGCCTTTTCTATAGTAAATTATTCAAAAAATAATTTTCTACTGTCGCAAATTTTAACTACGCCAGGGATTGCCTTTTCTATAGTAAATTATTCAAAAAATAATTTTCAACTGTCGCAAATATTAAATACGCCAGGGATTGCCTTTTCTATAGTAAATTATTCAAAAAATAATTTTCTACTGTCGCAAATTTTAACTACGCCAGGGATTGCCTTTTCTATAGTAAATTATTCAAAAAATAATTTTCAACTGTCGCAAATTTTAATTACGCCAGGGATTGCCTTTTCTATAGTGCATTATTCAAAAAATAATTTTATACTGTCGCAAATTTTAAGTGCGCCAGGGATTGCCTTTTCTATAGTAAATTATTCAAAAAATAATTTTCAACTGTCGCAAATTTTAATTACGCCAGGGATTGCCTTTTCTATAGTAAATTATTCAAAAAATAATTTTTTACTGCCGCAAATTTTAATTACGCCAGGGATTGCCTTTTCTATAGTAAATTATTCAAAAAATAATTTTCTACTGTCGCAAATTTTAATTGCACCAGGGATTGCCTTTTCTATAGTAAATTATTCAAAAAATAATTTTCTACTGTCGCAAATTTTAATTACGCCAGGGATTGCCTTTTCTATAGTGCATTATTCAAAAAATAATTTTATACTGTCGCAAATTTTAAGTGCGCCAGGGATTGCCTTTTCTATAGTAAATTATTCAAAAAATAATTTTCAACTGTCGCAAATTTTAATTACGCCAGGGATTGCCTTTTCTATAGTAAATTATTCAAAAAATAATTTTTTACTGCCGCAAATTTTAATTACGCCAGGGATTGCCTTTTCTATAGTAAATTATTCAAAAAATAATTTTCTACTGTCGCAAATTTTAATTGCACCAGGGATTGCCTTTTCTATAGTAAATTATTCAAAAAATAATTTTCTACTGTCGCAAATTTTAATTACGCCAGGGGTTGCCTTTTCTATAGTAAATTATTCAAAAAATAATTTTATACTGTCGCAAATTTTAATTACGCCAGGGATTGCCTTTTCTATAGTAAATTATTCAAAAAATAATTTTTTAATCTCGCAAATTTTAATTTCGCCAGGGATTGCCTTTTCTATAGTAAATTATTCAAAAAATAATTTTCAACTGTCGCAAATATTAAATACGCCAGGGATTGCCTTTTCTATAGTAAATTATTCAAAAAATAATTTTCTACTGTCGCAAATTTTAACTACGCCAGGGATTGCCTTTTCTATAGTAAATTATTCAAAAAATAATTTTCAACTGTCGCAAATTTTAATTACGCCAGGGATTGCCTTTTCTATAGTAAATTATTCAAAAAATAATTTTTTACTGTCGCAAATTTTAATTACGCCAGGGATTGCCTTTTCTATAGTAAATTATTCAAAAAATAATTTTCTACTGTCGCAAATTTTAATTGCACCAGGGATTGCCTTTTCTATAGTAAATTATTCAAAAAATAATTTTCTACTGTCGCAAATTTTAATTACGCCAGGGATTGCCTTTTCTATAGTAAATTATTCAAAAAATAATTTTATACTGTCGCAAATTTTAATTACGCCAGGGATTGCCTTTTCTATAGTAAATTATTCAAAAATAATTTTTTACTGTCGCAAATTTTAATTTCGCCAGGGATTGCCTTTTCTATAGTAAATTATTCAAAAAATAATTTTTTACTGTCGCAAATTTTAAGTGCGCCAAGTATTGCCTTTTCTATAGTAAATTATTCAAAAATTAATTTCTTACTGTCGCAAATTTTAAATACCCCAGGGATTGCCTTTTCTATAGTAAATTATTCAAAAAATAATTTTCAACTGTCGCAAATTTTAATTGCGCCAGGGATTGCCTTTTCTATAGTAAATTATTCAAAAAATAATTTTCTACTGTCGCAAATTTTAACTACGCCAGGGATTGCCTTTTCTATAGCAAATTATTCAAAAAATAATTTTCAACTGTCGCAAATTTTAATTACGCCAGGGATTGCCTTTTCTATAGTAAATTATTCAAAAAATAATTTTATACTGTCGCAAATTTTAAGTGCGCCAGGGATTGCCTTTTCTATAGTAAATTATTCAAAAAATAATTTTCAACTGTCGCAAATTTTAATTACGCCAGGGATTGCCTTTTCTATAGTAAATTATTCAAAAAATAATTTTTTACTGTCGCAAATTTTAATTACGCCAGGGATTGCCTATTCTATAGTAAATTATTCAAAAAATAATTTTCTACTGTCGCAAATTTTAATTGCACCAGGGATTGCCTTTTCTATAGTAAATTATTCAAAAAATAATTTTCTACTGTCGCAAATTTTAATCACGCCAGGGATTGCCTTTTCTATAGTAAATTATTCAAAAAATAATTTTATACTATCGCAAATTTTAATTACGCCAGGGATTGCCTTTTCTATAGTAAATTATTCAAAAATAATTTTTTACTGTCGCAAATTTTAATTGCGCCAGGGATTGCCTTTTCTATAGTAAATTATTCAAAAAATAATTTTTTACTGTCGCAAATTTTAAGTGCGCCAGGGATTGCCTTTTCTATAGTAAATTATTCAAAAATTAATTTCTTACTGTCGCAAATTTTAAATACCCCAGGGATTGCCTTTTCTATAGTAAATTATTCAAAAAATAATTTTCAACTGTCGCAAATTTTAATTGCGCCAGGGATTGCCTTTTCTATAGTAAATTATTCAAAAAATAATTTTATACTGTCGCAAATTTTAATTACGCCAGGGATTGCCTTTTCTATAGTAAATTATTCAAAAAATAATTTTCAACTGTCGGAAATTTTAATTACGCCAGGGATTGCCTTTTCTATAGTAAATTATTGAAAAAATAATTTCTTACTGTCGCAAATTTTAATTACGCCAGGGATTGCCTTTTCTATAGTAAATTATTCAAAAAATAATTTTCAACTGTCGCAAATTTTAATTACGCCAGGGATTGCCTTTTCTATAGTAAATTATTCAAAAAATAATTTTATACTGTCGCAAATTTTAATTACGCCAGGGATTGCCTTTTCTATAGTAAATTATTCAAAAAATAATTTTTTACTGTCGCAAATTTTAATTGCGCCAGGGATTGCCTTTTCTATAGTAAATTATTCAAAAAATAATTTTTTACTGTCGCAAATTTTAAGTGCGCCAGGATTGCCTTTTCTATAGTAAATTATTCAAAAATTAATTTCTTACTGTCGCAAATTTTAAATACCCCAGGGATTGCCTTTTCTATAGTAAATTATTCAAAAAATAATTTTCAACTGTCGCAAATTTTAATTGCGCCAGGGATTGCCTTTTCTATAGTAAATTATTCAAAAAATAATTTTTTACTGTCGCAAATTTTAATTACGCCAGGGATTGCCTTTTCTATAGTAAATTATTCAAAAAATAATTTTCTACTGTCGCAAATTTTAATTGCACCAGGGATTGCCTTTTCTATAGTAAATTATTCAAAAAATAATTTTCTACTGTCGCAAATTTTAATTACGCCACGGATTGCCTTTTCTATAGTAAATTATTCAAAAAATAATTTTATACTGTCGCAAATTTTAATTACGCCAGGGATTGCCTTTTCTATAGTAAATTATCCAAAAAATAATTTTTTTACTGTCGCAAATTTTAATTGCGCCAGGGATTGCCTATTCTATAGTAAATTATTCAAAAAATAATTTTTTACTGTCGCAAATTTTAAGTGCGCCAGGGATTGCCTTTTCTATAGTAAATTATTCAAAAATTAATTTCTTACTGTCGCAAATTTTAAATACCCCAGGGATTGCCTTTTCTATAGTAAATTATTCAAAAAATAATTTTCAACTGTCGCAAATTTTAATTGTGCCAGGGATTGCCTTTTCTATAGTAAATTATTCAAAAAATAATTTTCAACTGTCGCAAATTTTAATTGTGCCAGGGATTGCCTTTTCTATAGTAAATTATTCAAAAAATAATTTTCAACTGTCGCAAATATTAAATACGCCAGGGATTGCCTTTTCTATAGTAAATTATTCAAAAAATAATTTTCTACTGTCGCAAATTTTAACTACGCCAGGGATTGCCTTTTCTATAGTAAATTATTCAAAAAATAATTTTCAACTGTCGCAAATATTAAATACGCCAGGGATTGCCTTTTCTATAGTAAATTATTCAAAAAATAATTTTCTACTGTCGCAAATTTTAACTACGCCAGGGATTGCCTTTTCTATAGTAAATTATTCAAAAAATAATTTTCAAACTGTCGCAAATTTTAATTACGCCAGGGATTGCCTTTTCTATAGTGCATTATTCAAAAAATAATTTTATACTGTCGCAAATTTTAAGTGCGCCAGGGATTGCCTTTTCTATAGTAAATTATTCAAAAAATAATTTTCAACTGTCGCAAATTTTAATTACGCCAGGGATTGCCTTTTCTATAGTAAATTATTCAAAAAATAATTTTTTACTGCCGCAAATTTTAATTACGCCAGGGATTGCCTTTTCTATAGTAAATTATTCAAAAAATAATTTTCTACTGTCGCAAATTTTAATTGCACCAGGGATTGCCTTTTCTATAGTAAATTATTCAAAAAATAATTTTCTACTGTCGCAAATTTTAATTACGCCAGGGATTGCCTTTTCTATAGTGCATTATTCAAAAAATAATTTTATACTGTCGCAAATTTTAAGTGCGCCAGGGATTGCCTTTTCTATAGTAAATTATTCAAAAAATAATTTTCAACTGTCGCAAATTTTAATTACGCCAGGGATTGCCTTTTCTATAGTAAATTATTCAAAAAATAATTTTTTTACTGCCGCAAATTTTAATTACGCCAGGGATTGCCTTTTCTATAGTAAATTATTCAAAAAATAATTTTCTACTGTCGCAAATTTTAATTGCACCAGGGATTGCCTTTTCTATAGTAAATTATTCAAAAAATAATTTTCTACTGTCGCAAATTTTAATTACGCCAGGGGTTGCCTTTTCTATAGTAAATTATTCAAAAAATAATTTTATACTGTCGCAAATTTTAATTACGCCAGGGATTGCCTTTTCTATAGTAAATTATTCAAAAAATAATTTTTTAATCTCGCAAATTTTAATTTCGCCAGGGATTGCCTTTTCTATAGTAAATTATTCAAAAAATAATTTTCAACTGTCGCAAATATTAAATACGCCAGGGATTGCCTTTTCTATAGTAAATTATTCAAAAAATAATTTTCTACTGTCGCAAATTTTAACTACGCCAGGGATTGCCTTTTCTATAGTAAATTATTCAAAAAATAATTTTCAACTGTCGCAAATTTTAATTACGCCAGGGATTGCCTTTTCTATAGTAAATTATTCAAAAAATAATTTTTTACTGTCGCAAATTTTAATTACGCCAGGGATTGCCTTTTCTATAGTAAATTATTCAAAAAATAATTTTCTACTGTCGCAAATTTTAATTGCACCAGGGATTGCCTTTTCTATAGTAAATTATTCAAAAAATAATTTTCTACTGTCGCAAATTTTAATTACGCCAGGGATTGCCTTTTCTATAGTAAATTATTCAAAAAATAATTTTATACTGTCGCAAATTTTAATTACGCCAGGGATTGCCTTTTCTATAGTAAATTATTCAAAAATAATTTTTTACTGTCGCAAATTTTAATTTCGCCAGGGATTGCCTTTTCTATAGTAAATTATTCAAAAAATAATTTTTTACTGTCGCAAATTTTAAGTGCGCCAAGTATTGCCTTTTCTATAGTAAATTATTCAAAAATTAATTTCTTACTGTCGCAAATTTTAAATACCCCAGGGATTGCCTTTTCTATAGTAAATTATTCAAAAAATAATTTTCAACTGTCGCAAATTTTAATTGCGCCAGGGATTGCCTTTTCTATAGTAAATTATTCAAAAAATAATTTTCTACTGTCGCAAATTTTAACTACGCCAGGGATTGCCTTTTCTATAGCAAATTATTCAAAAAATAATTTTCAACTGTCGCAAATTTTAATTACGCCAGGGATTGCCTTTTCTATAGTAAATTATTCAAAAAATAATTTTATACTGTCGCAAATTTTAAGTGCGCCAGGGATTGCCTTTTCTATAGTAAATTATTCAAAAAATAATTTTCAACTGTCGCAAATTTTAATTACGCCAGGGATTGCCTTTTCTATAGTAAATTATTCAAAAAATAATTTTTTACTGTCGCAAATTTTAATTACGCCAGGGATTGCCTATTCTATAGTAAATTATTCAAAAAATAATTTTCTACTGTCGCAAATTTTAATTGCACCAGGGATTGCCTTTTCTATAGTAAATTATTCAAAAAATAATTTTCTACTGTCGCAAATTTTAATCACGCCAGGGATTGCCTTTTCTATAGTAAATTATTCAAAAAATAATTTTATACTATCGCAAATTTTAATTACGCCAGGGATTGCCTTTTCTATAGTAAATTATTCAAAAATAATTTTTTACTGTCGCAAATTTTAATTGCGCCAGGGATTGCCTTTTCTATAGTAAATTATTCAAAAAATAATTTTTTACTGTCGCAAATTTTAAGTGCGCCAGGGATTGCCTTTTCTATAGTAAATTATTCAAAAATTAATTTCTTACTGTCGCAAATTTTAAATACCCCAGGGATTGCCTTTTCTATAGTAAATTATTCAAAAAATAATTTTCAACTGTCGCAAATTTTAATTGCGCCAGGGATTGCCTTTTCTATAGTAAATTATTCAAAAAATAATTTTATACTGTCGCAAATTTTAATTACGCCAGGGATTGCCTTTTCTATAGTAAATTATTCAAAAAATAATTTTCAACTGTCGGAAATTTTAATTACGCCAGGGATTGCCTTTTCTATAGTAAATTATTGAAAAAATAATTTCTTACTGTCGCAAATTTTAATTACGCCAGGGATTGCCTTTTCTATAGTAAATTATTCAAAAAAATAATTTTCAACTGTCGCAAATTTTAATTACGCCAGGGATTGCCTTTTCTATAGTAAATTATTCAAAAAATAATTTTATACTGTCGCAAATTTTAATTACGCCAGGGATTGCCTTTTCTATAGTAAATTATTCAAAAAATAATTTTTTACTGTCGCAAATTTTAATTGCGCCAGGGATTGCCTTTTCTATAGTAAATTATTCAAAAAATAATTTTTTACTGTCGCAAATTTTAAGTGCGCCAGGGATTGCCTTTTCTATAGTAAATTATTCAAAAATTAATTTCTTACTGTCGCAAATTTTAAATACCCCAGGGATTGCCTTTTCTATAGTAAATTATTCAAAAAATAATTTTCAACTGTCGCAAATTTTAATTGCGCCAGGGATTGCCTTTTCTATAGTAAATTATTCAAAAAATAATTTTTTACTGTCGCAAATTTTAATTACGCCAGGGATTGCCTTTTCTATAGTAAATTATTCAAAAAAATAATTTTCTACTGTCGCAAATTTTAATTGCACCAGGGATTGCCTTTTCTATAGTAAATTATTCAAAAAATAATTTTCTACTGTCGCAAATTTTAATTACGCCACGGATTGCCTTTTCTATAGTAAATTATTCAAAAAATAATTTTATACTGTCGCAAATTTTAATTACGCCAGGGATTGCCTTTTCTATAGTAAATTATCCAAAAAATAATTTTTTACTGTCGCAAATTTTAATTGCGCCAGGGATTGCCTATTCTATAGTAAATTATTCAAAAAATAATTTTTTACTGTCGCAAATTTTAAGTGCGCCAGGGATTGCCTTTTTCTATAGTAAATTATTCAAAAATTAATTTCTTACTGTCGCAAATTTTAAATACCCCAGGGATTGCCTTTTCTATAGTAAATTATTCAAAAAATAATTTTCAACTGTCGCAAATTTTAATTGTGCCAGGGATTGCCTTTTCTATAGTAAATTATTCAAAAAATAATTTTATACTGTCGCAAATTTTAATTACGCCAGGGATTGCCTTTTCTATAGTAAATTATTCAAAAAATAATTTTCAACTGTCGCAAATTTTAATTACGCCAGGGATTGCCTTTTCTATAGTAAATTATTCAAAAAATAATTTCTTACTGTCGCAAATTTAATTACGCCAGGGATTGCCTTTTCTATAGTAAATAATTCAAAAAATAATTTTTTACTGTCGCAAATTTTAATTACGCCAGGGATTGCCTTTTATATAGTAAATTATTCAAAAAATAATTTTCAACTGTCGCAAATTTTAATTACGCCAGGGATTGCCTTTTCTATAGTAAATTATTCAGAAAATAATTTTCTACTGTCGCAAATTTTAATTACGCCAGGGATTGCCTCTTCTATAGTAAATTATTCAAAAAATAATTTTTTACTGTCGCAAATTTTAATTACGCCAGGGATTGCCTTTTCTATAGTAAATTATTCAAAAAATAATTTTCAACTGTCGCAAATTTTAATTACGCCAGGGATTGCCTTTTCTATAGTAAATTATTCAAAAAATAATTTTATACTGTCGCAAATTTTAAGTGCGCCAGGGATTGCCTTTTCTATAGTAAATTATTCAAAAAATAATTTTCAACTGTCGCAAATTTTAATTACGCCAGGGATTGCCTTTTCTATAGTAAATTATTCAAAAAATAATTTTTTACTGTCGCAAATTTTAATTGCGCCAGGGATTGCCTTTTCTATAGTAAATTATTCAAAAAATAATTTTTTTCTGTAGCAAAATTTAATTACGCCAGGGAAAATATAGTAAATTATTCAAAAAATAATTTTTTACTGTCGCAAATTGTAATTGCGCCAGGGATTGCCTTTTCTATAGTAAATTATTCAAAAAATAATTTTTTACTGTCGCAAATTTTAATTACGCCAAGGATTGCCTTTTCTATAGTAAATTATTCAAAAAATTATTTTTTACTGTCGCAAATTTTAAGTGCGCCAGGGATTGCCTTTTCTATAGTAAATTATTCAAAAAATAATTTTCTACTGTCGCAAATTTTAATTACGCCAGGGATTGCCTTTTCTATAGTAAATTATTCAAAAAATAATTTTCTACTGTCGCAAATTTTAATTACGCCAGGGATTGCCTTTTCTATAGTAAATTATTCAAAAAATAATTTTATACTGTCGCAAATTGTAATTGCGCCAGGGATTGCCTTTTCTATAGTAAATTATTCAAAAAATAATTTTTTACTGTCGCAAATTTTAATTACGCCAGGGATTGCCTATTCTATAGTAAATTATTCAAAAAATAATTTTTTACTGTCGCAAATTTTAAGTGCGCGAGGGATTGCCTTTTCTATAGTAAATTATTCAAAAAATAATTTTTTACTGTCGCAAATTTTAATTACGCCAGGGATTGCCTTTTCTATAGTAAATTATTCAAAAAATAATTTTTTACTGTCGCAAATTTTAAATACGTCAGGGATTGCCTTTTCTATAGTAAATTATTCAAAAAATAATTTTATACTGTCGCAAATTTTAATTACGCCAGGGATTGCCTTTTCTACAGTAAATTTTGCAAAAAATAATTTTTTACTGTCGCAAATATTAATTGCGCCAGGGATTGCCTTTTCTATAGTAAATTATTCAAAAAATAATTTTATACTGTCGCAAATTTTAATTACGCCAGGGATTGCCTTTTCTATAGTAAATTATTCAAAAAATAATTTTCAAATGTCGCAAATTTTAATTACGCCAGGGATTGCCTTTTCTATAGTAAATTATTCAAAAAATAATTTTTTACTGTCGCAAATTTTAATTGCGCCAGGGATTGCCTTTCTATAGTAAATTTTGCAAAAAGTAATTTTTTACTGTCGCAAATTTTAAATACGCCAGGGATTGCCTTTTCTATAGTAAATTATTCAAACAATAATTTTATACTGTCGCAAATTTTAATTACGCCAGGGATTGCCTTTTCTATAGTAAATTTTGCAAAAAATAATTTTTTACTGTCGCAAATTTTAATTGCGCCAGGGATTGCCTTTTCTATAGTAAATTATTCAAAAAATAATTTTATACTGTCGCAAATTTTAATTACGCCAGGGATTGCCTATTCTATAGTAAATTATTCAAAAAATAATTTTTTACTGTCGCAAATTTTAAATACGCCAGGGATTGCCTTTTCTATAGTAAATTATTCAAACAATAATTTTATACTGTCGCAAATTTTAATTACGCCAGGGATTGCCTTTTCTATAGTAAATTTTGCAAAAAATAATTTTTTACTGTCGCAAATTTTAATTGCGCCAGGGATTGCCTTTTCTATAGTAAATTATTCAAAAAATAATTTTATACTGTCGCAAATTTTAATTACGCCAGGGATTGCCTATTCTATAGTAAATTATTCAAAAAATAATTTTTTACTGTAGCAAATTTTAAATACGCCAGGGATTGCCTTTTCTATAGTAAATTATTCAAAAAATAATTTTCTACTGTCGCAAATTTTAAATACGCCAGGGATTGCCTTTTCTATAGTAAATTATTCAAAAAATAATATTTTACTGTCGCAAATTTTAATTGCGCCAGGGATTGCCTATTCTATAGTAAATTATTCAAAAAATAATTTTATACTGTCGCAAATTTTAAATACGCCAGGGATTGCCTTTTCTATAGTAAATTATTCAAAAAATAATTTTTTACTGTCGCAAATTTTAAATACGCCAGGGATTGCCTTTTCTATAGTAAATTATTCAAAAAATAATTTTTTACTGTCGCAAATTTCAAATCCGCCAGGGATTGCCTTTTCTGAAGTAAATTATTCAAAAAATAATTTTCTACTGTCGCAAATTTTAATTACGCCAGGGATTGCCTTTTCTATAGTAAATTTTTGAAAAAATAATTTTTTACTGTCGCAAATTTCAAATCCGCCAGGGATTGCCTTTTCTATAGTAAATTATTCAAAAAATAATTTTCAACTGTCGCAAATTTTAATTACGCCAGGGATTGCCTTTTCTATAGTAAATTATTCAAAAAATAATTTTCAACTGTCGCAAATTTTAATTACGCCAGGGATTGCCTTTTCTATAGTAAATTATTCAAAAAATAATTTTTTACTGTCGCAAATTTCAAATCCGCCAGCGATTGCCTTTTCTATAGTAAATTATTCAAAAAATAATTTTCTACTGTCGCAAATTTTAATTACGCCAGGGATTGCCTTTTCTATAGTAAATTATTCAAAAAAATAATTTTATACTGTCGCAAATTTTAAATACGCCAGGGATTGCCTTTTCTATAGTAAATTATTCAAAAAATAATTTTTTACTGTCGAAAATTTTAATTACGCCAGGGATTGCCTTTCCTATAGTAAATTTTGCAAAAAAATAATTTTCTACTGTCGCAAATTTTAATTACGCCAGGGATTGCCTTTTCTATAGTAAATTATTCAAAAAATAATTTTCTACTGTCGCAAATTTTAATTACGCCAGGGATTGCCTTTTCTATAGTAAATTATTCAAAAAATAATTTTCAACTGTCGCAAATTTTAATTACGCCAGGGATTGCCTTTTCTATAGTAAATTATTCAAAAAATAATTTTCAACTGTCGCAAATTTTAATTACGCCAGGGATTGCCTTTTCTATAGTAAATTATTCACAAAATAATTTTTTACTGTCGCAAATTTCAAATCCGCCAGGGATTGCCTTTTCTATAGTAAATTATTCAAAAAATAATTTTCTACTGTCGCAAATTTTAATTACGCCAGGGATTGCCTTTTCTATAGTAAATTATTCAAAAAATAATTTTATACTGTCGCAAATTTTAAATACGCCAGGGATTGCCTTTTCTATAGTAAATTATTCAAAAAATAATTTTTTACTGTCGCAAATTTTAATTACGCCAGGGATTGCCTTTTCTATAGTAAATTTTGCAAAAAAAATAATTTTTTACTGTCGCAAATTTCAAATCCGCCAGGGATTGCCTTTTCTATAGTAAATTATTCAAAAAATAATTTTCAACTGTCGCAAATTTTAATTACGCCAGGGATTGCCTTTTCTATAGTAAATTATTCAAAAAATAATTTTCAACTGTCGCAAATTTTAATTACGCCAGGGATTGCCTTTTCTATAGTAAATTATTCAAAAAAATAATTTTTTACTGTCGCAAATTTCAAATCCGCCAGGGATTGCCTTTTCTATAGTAAATTATTCAAAAAATAATTTTCTACTGTCGCAAATTTTAATTACGCCAGGGATTGCCTTTTCTATAGTAAATTATTCAAAAAATAATTTTATACTGTCGCAAATTTTAAATATGCCAGGGATTGCCTTTTCTATAGTAAATTATTCAAAAAATAATTTTTTACTGTCGCAAATTTTAATTACGCCAGGGATTGCCTTTTCTATAGTAAATTTTGCAAAAAAATAATTTTCTACTGTCGCAAATTTTAATTACGCCAGGGATTGCCTTTTCTATAGTAAATTATTCAAAAAATAATTTTCTATTGTCGCAAATTTTAATTACGCCAGGGATTGCCTTTTCTATAGTAAATTATTCAAAAAATAATTTTCTACTGTCGCAAATTTTAATTACGCCAGGGATTGCCTTTTCTATAGTAAATTATTCAAAAAATAATTTTCAACTGTCGCAAATTTTAATTACGCCAGGGATTGCCTTTTCTATAGTAAATTATTCAAAAAATAATTTTATACTGTCGCAAATTTTAATTACGCCAGGGATTGCCTTTTCTATAGTAAATTATTCAAAAAATAATTTTTTACTGTCGCAAATTTTAATTGCGCCAGGGATTGCCTTTTCTATAGTAAATTATTCAAAAAATAATTTTTTACTGTCGCAAATTTTAAGCGCGCCAGGGATTGCCTTTTCTATAGTAAATTATTCAAAAATTAATTTCTTACTGTCGCAAATTTTAAATACCCCAGGGATTGCCTTTTCTATAGTAAATTATTCAAAAAATAATTTTCAACTGTCGCAAATTTTAATTGCGCCAGGGATTGCCTTTTCTATAGTAAATTATTCAAAAAATAATTTTTTACTGTCGCAAATTTTAATTACGCCAGGGATTGCCTTTTCTATAGTAAATTATTCAAAAAATAATTTTCTACTGTCGCAAATTTTAATTGCACCAGGGATTGCCTTTTCTATAGTAAATTATTCAAAAAATAATTTTCTACTGTCGCAAATTTTAATTACGCCAGTGATTGCCTTTTCTATAGTAAATTATTCAAAAAATAATTTTATACTGTCGCAAATTTTAATTACGCCAGGGATTGCCTTTTCTATAGTAAATTATTCAAAAAATATTTTTTTACTGTCGCAAATTTTAATTGCGCCAGGGATTGCCTATTCTATAGTAAATTATTCAAAAAATAATTTTTTACTGTCGCAAATTTTAAGTGCGCCAGGGATTGCCTTTTCTATAGTAAATTATTCAAAAATTAATTTCTTACTGTCGCAAATTTTAAATACCCCAGGGATTGCCTTTTCTATAGTAAATTATTCAAAAAATAATTTTCAACTGTCGCAAATTTTAATTGCGCCAGGGATTGCCTTTTCTATAGTAAATTATTCAAAAAATAATTTTATACTGTCGCAAATTTTAATTACGCCAGGGATTGCCTTTTCTATAGTAAATAATTCAAAAAATAATTTTCAACTGTCGCAAATTTTAATTACGCCAGGGATTGCCTTTTCTATAGTAAATTATTCAAAAAATAATTTCTTACTGTCGCAAATTTTAATTACGCCAGGGATTGCCTTTTCTATAGTAAATAATTCAAAAAATAATTTTTTACTGTCGCAAATTTTAATTACGCCAGGGATTGCCTTTTATATAGTAAATTATTCAAAAAATAATTTTCAACTGTCGCAAATTTTAATTACGCCAGGGATTGCCTTTTCTATAGTAAATTATTCAGAAAATAATTTTCTACTGTCGCAAATTTTAATTACGCCAGGGATTGCCTTTTCTATAGTAAATTATTCAAAAAATAATTTTTTACTGTCGCAAATTTTAATTACGCCAGGGATTGCCTTTTCTATAGTAAATTATTCAAAAAATAATTTTCAACTGTCGCAAATTTTAATTACGCCAGGGATTGCCTTTTCTATAGTAAATTATTCAAAAAATAATTTTATACTGTCGCAAATTTTAAGTGCGCCAGGGATTGCCTTTTCTATAGTAAATTATTCAAAAAATAATTTTCAACTGTCGCAAATTTTAATTACGCCAGGGATTGCCTTTTCTATAGTAAATTATTCAAAAAATAATTTTTTACTGTCGCAAATTTTAATTGCGCCAGGGATTGCCTTTTCTATAGTAAATTATTCAAAAAATAATTTTTTACTGTCGCAAAATTTAATTACGCCAGGGAAAATATAGTAAATTATTCAAAAAATAATTTTTTACTGTCGCAAATTGTAACTGCGCCAGGGATTGCCTTTTCTATAGTAAATTATTCAAAAAATAATTTTTTACTGTCGCAAATTTTAATTACGCCAAGGATTGCCTTTTCTATAGTAAATTATTCAAAAAATAATTTTTTACTGTCGCAAATTTTAAGTGCGCCAGGGATTGCCTTTTCTATAGTAAATTATTCAAAAATAATTTTCTACTGTCGCAAATTTTAATTACGCCAGGGATTGCCTTTTCTATAGTAAATTATTCAAAAAATAATTTTCTACTGTCGCAAATTTTAATTACGCCAGGGATTGCCTTTTCTATAGTAAATTATTCAAAAAATAATTTTCTACTGTCGCAAATTGTAATTGCGCCAGGGATTGCCTTTTCTATAGTAAATTATTCAAAAAATAATTTTTTACTGTCGCAAATTTTAATTACGCCAGGGATTGCCTATTCTATAGTAAATTATTCAAAAAATAATTTTTTACTGTCGCAAATTTTAAGTGCGCGAGGGATTGCCTTTTCTATAGTAAATTATTCAAAAAATAATTTTTTACTGTCGCAAATTTTAATTACGCCAGGGATTGCCTTTTCTATAGTAAATTATTCAAAAAATAATTTTTTACTGTCGCAAATTTTAAATACGCCAGGGATTGCCTTTTCTATAGTAAATTATTCAAAAAATAATTTTATACTGTCGCAAATTTTAATTACGCCAGGGATTGCCTTTTCTATAGTAAATTTTGCAAAAAATAATTTTTTACTGTCGCAAATATTAATTGCGCCAGGGATTGCCTTTTCTATAGTAAATTATTCAAAAAATAATTTTATACTGTCGCAAATTTTAATTACGCCAGGGATTGCCTTTTCTATAGTAAATTATTCAAAAAATAATTTTCAAATGTCGCAAATTTTAATTACGCCAGGGATTGCCTTTTCTATAGTAAATTATTCAAAAAATAATTCTTTACTGTCGCAAATTTTAATTGCGCCAGGGATTGCCTTTTCTATAGTAAATTTTGCAAAAAGTAATTTTTTACTGTCGCAAATTTTAAATACGCCAGGGATTGCCTTTTCTAAAGTAAATTATTCAAAAAATAATTTTATACTGTCGCAAATTTTAATTACGCCAGGGATTGCCTTTTCTATAGTAAATTATTCAAAAAATAATTTTCAACTGTCGCAAATTTTAATTACGCCAGGGATTGCCTTTTCTATAGTAAATTATTCAAAAAATAATTTCTTACTGTCGCAAATTTTAATTACGCCAGGGATTGCCTTTTCTATAATAAATAATTCAAAAAATAATTTTTTACTGTCGCAAATTTTAATTACGCCAGGGATTGCCTTTTATATAGTAAATTATTCAAAAAATAATTTTCAACTGTCGCAAATTTTAATTACGCCAGGGATTGCCTTTTCTATAGTAAATTATTCAGAAAATAATTTTCTACTGTCGCAAATTTTAATTACGCCAGGGATTGCCTTTTCTATAGTAAATTATTCAAAAAATAATTTTTTACTGTCGCAAATTTTAATTACGCCAGGGATTGCCTTTTCTATAGTAAATTATTCAAAAAATAATTTTCAACTGTCGCAAATTTTAATTACGCCAGGGATTGCCTTTTCTATAGTAAATTATTCAAAAAATAATTTTATACTGTCGCAAATTTTAAGTGCGCCAGGGATTGCCTTTTCTATAGTAAATTATTCAAAAAATAATTTTCTAATTACGCCAGGGATTGCCTTTTCTATAGTAAATTATTCAAAAAATAATTTTCTACTGTCGCAAATTTTAATTACGCCAGGGATTGCCTTTTCTATAGTAAATTATTCAAAAAATAATTTTCTACTGTCGCAAATTGTAATTGCGCCAGGGATTGCCTTTTCTATAGTAAATTATTCAAAAAATAATTTTTTACTGTCGCAAATTTTAATTACGCCAGGGATTGCCTATTCTATAGTAAATTATTCAAAAAATAATTTTTTACTGTCGCAAATTTTAAGTGCGCGAGGGATTGCCTTTTCTATAGTAAATTATTCAAAAAATAATTTTTTACTGTCGCAAATTTTAATTACGCCAGGGATTGCCTTTTCTATAGTAAATTATTCAAAAAATAATTTTTTACTGTCGCAAATTTTAAATACGCCAGGGATTGCCTTTTCTATAGTAAATTATTCAAAAAATAATTTTATACTGTCGCAAATTTTAATTACGCCAGGGATTGCCTTTTCTATAGTAAATTTTGCAAAAAATAATTTTTTACTGTCGCAAATATTAATTGCGCCAGGGATTGCCTTTTCTATAGTAAATTATTCAAAAAATAATTTTATACTGTCGCAAATTTTAATTACGCCAGGGATTGCCTTTTCTATAGTAAATTATTCAAAAAATAATTTTCAAATGTCGCAAATTTTAATTACGCCAGGGATTGCCTTTTCTATAGTAAATTATTCAAAAAATAATTCTTTACTGTCGCAAATTTTAATTGCGCCAGGGATTGCCTTTTCTATAGTAAATTTTGCAAAAAGTAATTTTTTACTGTCGCAAATTTTAAATACGCCAGGGATTGCCTTTTCTATAGTAAATTATTCAAAAAATAATTTTATACTGTCGCAAATTTTAATTACGCCAGGGATTGCCTTTTCTATAGTAAATTATTCAAAAAATAATTTTCAACTGTCGCAAATTTTAATTACGCCAGGGATTGCCTTTTCTATAGTAAATTATTCAAAAAATAATTTCTTACTGTCGCAAATTTTAATTACGCCAGGGATTGCCTTTTCTATAATAAATAATTCAAAAAATAATTTTTTACTGTCGCAAATTTTAATTACGCCAGGGATTGCCTTTTATATAGTAAATTATTCAAAAAATAATTTTCAACTGTCGCAAATTTTAATTACGCCAGGGATTGCCTTTTCTATAGTAAATTATTCAGAAAATAATTTTCTACTGTCGCAAATTTTAATTACGCCAGGGATTGCCTTTTCTATAGTAAATTATTCAAAAAATAATTTTTTACTGTCGCAAATTTTAATTACGCCAGGGATTGCCTTTTCTATAGTAAATTATTCAAAAAATAATTTTCAACTGTCGCAAATTTTAATTACGCCAGGGATTGCCTTTTCTATAGTAAATTATTCAAAAAATAATTTTATACTGTCGCAAATTTTAAGTGCGCCAGGGATTGCCTTTTCTATAGTAAATTATTCAAAAAATAATTTTCAACTGTCGCAAATTTTAATTACGCCAGGGATTGCCTTTTCTATAGTAAATTATTCAAAAAATAATTTTCTACTGTCGCAAATTTTAATTACGCCAGGGATTGCCTTTTCTATAGTAAATTATTCAAAAAATAATTTTCTACTGTCGCAAATTGTAATTGCGCCAGGGATTGCCTTTTCTATAGTAAATTATTCAAAAAATAATTTTTTACTGTCGCAAATTTTAATTACGCCAGGGATTGCCTATTCTATAGTAAATTATTCAAAAAATAATTTTTTACTGTCGCAAATTTTAAGTGCGCGAGGGATTGCCTTTTCTATAGTAAATTATTCAAAAAATAATTTTTTACTGTCGCAAATTTTAATTACGCCAGGGATTGCCTTTTCTATAGTAAATTATTCAAAAAATAATTTTTTACTGTCGCAAATTTTAAATACGCCAGGGATTGCCTTTTCTATAGTAAATTATTCAAAAAATAATTTTATACTGTCGCAAATTTTAATTACGCCAGGGATTGCCTTTTCTATAGTAAATTTTGCAAAAAATAATTTTTTACTGTCGCAAATATTAATTGCGCCAGGGATTGCCTTTTCTATAGTAAATTATTCAAAAAATAATTTTATACTGTCGCAAATTTTAATTACGCCAGGGATTGCCTTTTCTATAGTAAATTATTCAAAAAATAATTTTCAAATGTCGCAAATTTTAATTACGCCAGGGATTGCCTTTTCTATAGTAAATTTTGCAAAAAATAATTTTTTACTGTCGCAAATATTAATTGCGCCAGGGATTGCCTTTTCTATAGTAAATTATTCAAAAAATAATTTTATACTGTCGCAAATTTTAATTACGCCAGGGATTGCCTTTTCTATAGTAAATTATTCAAAAAATAATTTTCAAATGTCGCAAATTTTAATTACGCCAGGGATTGCCTTTTCTATAGTAAATTATTCAAAAAATAATTCTTTACTGTCGCAAATTTTAATTGCGCCAGGGATTGCCTTTTCTATAGTAAATTTTGCAAAAAGTAATTTTTTACTGTCGCAAATTTTAAATACGCCAGGGATTGCCTTTTCTATAGTAAATTATTCAAAAAATAATTTTATACTGTCGCAAATTTTAATTACGCCAGGGATTGCCTTTTCTATAGTAAATTATTCAAAAAATAATTTTCAACTGTCGCAAATTTTAATTACGCCAGGGATTGCCTTTTCTATAGTAAATTATTCAAAAAATAATTTCTTACTGTCGCAAATTTTAATTACGCCAGGGATTGCCTTTTCTATAGTAAATTATTCAGAAAATAATTTTCTACTGTCGCAAATTTTAATTACGCCAGGGATTGCCTTTTCTATAGTAAATTATTCAAAAAATAATTTTTTACTGTCGCAAATTTTAATTACGCCAGGGATTGCCTTTTCTATAGTAAATTATTCAAAAAATAATTTTCAACTGTCGCAAATTTTAATTACGCCAGGGATTGCCTTTTCTATAGTAAATTATTCAAAAAATAATTTTATACTGTCGCAAATTTTAAGTGCGCCAGGGATTGCCTTTTCTATAGTAAATTATTCAAAAAATAATTTTCAACTGTCGCAAATTTTAATTACGCCAGGGATTGCCTTTTCTATAGTAAATTATTCAAAAAATAATTTTTTACTGTCGCAAATTTTAATTGCGCCAGGGATTGCCTTTTCTATAGTAAATTATTCAAAAAATTATTTTTTACTGTCGCAAAATTTAATTACGCCAGGGTAAATATAGTAAATTATTCAAAAAATAATTTTTTACTGTCGCAAATTGTAACTGCGCCAGGGATTGCCTTTTCTATAGTAAATTATTCAAAAAATAATTTTTTACTGTCGCAAATTTTAATTAGGCCAAGGATTGCCTTTTCTATAGTAAATTATTCAAAAAATAATTTTTTACTGTCGCAAATTTTAAGTGCGCCAGGGATTGCCTTTTCTATAGTAAATTATTCAAAAAATAATTTTCTACTGTCGCAAATTTTAATTACGCCAGGGATTGCCTTTTCTATAGTAAATTATTCAAAAAATAATTTTCTACTGTCGCAAATTTTAATTACGCCAGGGATTGCCTTTTCTATAGTAAATTATTCAAAAAATAATTTTCTACTGTCGCAAATTGTAATTGCGCCAGGGATTGCCTTTTCTATAGTAAATTATTCAAAAAATAATTTTTTACTGTCGCAAATTTTAATTACGCCAGGGATTGCCTATTCTATAGTAAATTATTCAAAAAATAATTTTTTACTGTCGCAAATTTTAAGTGCGCGAGGGATTGCCTTTTCTATAGTAAATTATTCAAAAAATAATTTTTTACTGTCGCAAATTTTAATTACGCCAGGGATTGCCTTTTCTATAGTAAATTATTCAAAAAATAATTTTTTACTGTCGCAAATTTTAAATACGCCAGGGATTGCCTTTTCTATAGTAAATTATTCAAAAAATAATTTTATACTGTCGCAAATTTTAATTACGCCAGGGATTGCCTTTTCTATAGTAAATTTTGCAAAAAATAATTTTTTACTGTCGCAAATATTAATTGCGCCAGGGATTGCCTTTTCTATAGTAAATTATTCAAAAAATAATTTTATACTGTCGCAAATTTTAATTACGCCAGGGATTGCCTATTCTATAGTAAATTATTCAAAAAATAATTTTTTACTGTCGCAAATTTTAAGTGCGCGAGGGATTGCCTTTTCTATAGTAAATTATTCAAAAAATAATATTTTACTGTCGCAAATTTTAATTACGCCAGGGATTGCCTTTTCTATAGTAAATTATTCAAAAAATTATTTTTTACTGTCGCAAATTTTAAATACGCCAGGGATTGCCTTTTCTATAGTAAATTATTCAAAAAATAATTTTATACTGTCGCAAATTTTAATTACGCCAGGGATTGCCTTTTCTATAGTAAATTTTGCAAAAAATAATTTTTTACTGTCGCAAATATTAATTGCGCCAGGGATTGCCTTTTCTATAGTAAATTATTCAAAAAATAATTTTATACTGTCGCAAATTTTAATTACGCCAGGGATTGCCTTTTCTATAGTAAATTATTCAAAAAATAATTTTCAAATGTCGCAAATTTTAATTACGCCAGGGATTGCCTTTTCTATAGTAAATTATTCAAAAAATAATTTTCTACTGTCGCAAATTTTAATTACGCCAGGGATTGCCTTTTCTATAGTAAATTATTCAAAAAATAATTTTCTACTGTCGCAAATTGTAATTGCGCCAGGGATTGCCTTTTCTATAGTAAATTATTCAAAAAATAATTTTTTACTGTCGCAAATTTTAATTACGCCAGGGATTGCCTATTCTATAGTAAATTATTCAAAAAATAATTTTTTACTGTCGCAAATTTTAAGTGCGCGAGGGATTGCCTTTTCTATAGTAAATTATTCAAAAAATAATTTTTTACTGTCGCAAATTTTAATTACGCCAGGGATTGCCTTTTCTATAGTAAATTATTCAAAAAATAATTTTTTACTGTCGCAAATTTTAAATACGCCAGGGATTGCCTTTTCTATAGTAAATTATTCAAAAAATAATTTTATACTGTCGCAAATTTTAATTACGCCAGGGATTGCCTTTTCTATAGTAAATTTTGCAAAAAGTAATTTTTTACTGTCGCAAATTTTAAATACGCCAGGGATTGCCTTTTCTATAGTAAATTATTCAAAAAATAATTTTATACTGTCGCATATTTTAATTACGCCAGGGATTGCCTTTTCTATAGTAAATTTTGCAAAAAATAATTTTTTACTGTCGCAAATTTTAATTGCGCCAGGGATTGCCTTTTCTATAGTAAATTATTCAAAAAATAATTTTATACTGTCGCAAATTTTAATTACGCCAGGGATTGCCTTTTCTATAGTAAATTATTCAAAAAATAATTTTATACTGTCGCAATTTTTAATTACGCCAGGGATTGCCTTTTCTATAGTAAATTATTCAAAAAATAATTTTCTACTGTCGCAAATTTTAATTACGCCAGGGATTGCCTTTTCTATAGTAAATTTTTCAAAAAATAATTTTTTACTGTCGCAAATTGTAATTGCGCCAGGGATTGCCTTTTCTATAGTAAATTATTCAAAAAATAATTTTTTACTGTCGCAAATTTTAATTACGCCAGGGATTGCCTTTTCTATAGTAAATTATTCAAAAAATAATTTTCTACTGTCGCAAATTTTAAATACGCCAGGGATTGCCTTTTCTATAGTAAATTATTCAAAAAATAATTTTTTATTGTCGCAAATTTTAATTGTGCCAGGGATTGCCTATTCTATAGTAAATTATTCAAAAAATAATTTTTTACTGTAGCAAATTTTAAATACGCCAGGGATTGCCTTCTCTATAGTAAATTTTGAAAAAAAATAATTTTTTACTGTCGCAAATTTTAAATATCCCAGGGATTGCCTTTTCTATAGTAAATTATTCAAAAAATAATTTTATATTGTCGCAAATTTTAATTACGCCAGGGATTGCCTTTTCTATAGTAAATTATTCAAAAAATAATTTTCTACTGTCGCAAATTTTAATTACGCCAGGGATTGCCTTTTCTATAGTAAATTATTCAAAAAATAATTTTTTACTGTCGCAAATTTTAATTACGACAGGGATTGCCTTTTCTATAGTAAATTTTGCAAAAAAATAATTTTCTACTGTCGCAAATTTTAATTACGCCAGGGATTGCCTTTTCTATAGTAAATTATTCAAAAAATAATTTTTTACTGTCGCAAATTTTAAATACGCCAGGGATTGCCTTTTCTATAGTAAATTATTCAAAAAATAATTTTTTACTGTCGCAAATTTCAAATCCGCCAGGGATTGCCTTTTCTGAAGTAAATTATTCAAAAAATAATTTTCTACTGTCGCAAATTTTAATTACGCCAGGGATTGCCTTTTCTATAGTAAATTTTTCAAAAAATAATTTTTTACTGCCGCAAATTTCAAATCCGCCAGGGATTGCCTTTTCTATAGTAAATTATTCAAAAAATAATTTTCAACTGTCGCAAGTTTTAATTACGCCAGGGATTGCCTTTTCTATAGTAAATTATTCAAAAAATAATTTTCAACTGTCGCAAATTTTAATTACGCCAGGGATTGCCTTTTCTATAGTAAATTATTCAAAAAATAATTTTTTACTTTCGCAAATTTCAAATCCGCCAGGGATTGCCTTTTCTATAGTAAATTATTAAAAAAATAATTTTCTACTGTCGCAAATATTAATTACGCCAGGGATTGCCTTTTCTATAGTAAATTATTCAAAAAATAATTTTATACTGTCGCAAATTTTAAATACGCCAGGGATTGCCTTTTCTATAGTAAATTATTCAAAAAATAATTTTTTACTGTCGCAAATTTTAATTACGCCAGGGATTGCCTTTTCTATAGTAAATTTTGCAAAAAAATAATTTTCTACTGTCGCAAATTTTAATTACGCCAGGGATTGCCTTTTCTATAGTAAATTATTCAAAAAATAATTTTCTACTGTCGCAAATTTTAATTACGCCAGGGATTGCCTTTTCTATAGTAAATTATTCAAAAAATAATTTTCTACTGTCGCAAATTTCAAATCCGCCAGGGATTGCCTTTTCTATAGTAAATTATTCAAAAAATAATTTTTTACTGTCGCAAGTTTTAATTACGCCAGGGATTGCATTTTCTATAGTAAATTATGCAAAAAATAATTTTTTACTGTCGCAAATTTCAAGTCCGCCAGGGATTGCCTTTTCTATAGTAAATTATTCAAAAAATAATTTTTTACTGTCGCAAATTTCAAATCCGCCAGGGATTGCCTTTTCTATAGTAAATTATTCAAAAAATAATTTTCAACTGTCGCAAATTTTAATTACGCCAGGGATTGCCTTTTCTATAGTAAATTATTCAAAAAATAATTTTCAACTGTCGCAAATTTTAATTACGCCAGGGATTGCCTTTTCTATAGTAAATTATTCAAAAAATAATATTTTACTGTCGCAAATTTCAAATCCGCCAGGGATTGCCTTTTCTATAGTAAATTATTCAAAAAATAATTTTCTACTGTCGCAAATTTTAATTACGCCAGGGATTGCCTTTTCTATAGTAAATTATTAAAAAAATAATTTTTTACTGTCGCAAATTTTAAATCCGCCAGGGATTGCCTTTTCTATAGTAAATTATTCAAAAAATAATTTTTTACTGTCGCAAATTTTAATTGCGCCAGGGATTGCCTTTTCTATAGTAAATTATTCAAAAAATAATTTTCAACTGTCGCAAATTTTAATTACGCCAGGGATTGCCTTTTCTATAGTAAATTATTCAAAAAATAATTTTCTATAGTAAATTATTCAAAAAATAATTTTTTACTGTCGCAAATTTCAAATCCGCCAGGGATTGCCTTTTCTATAGTAAAGTATTCAAAAAATAATTTTTTACTGTCGCAAATTTCAAATCCGCCAGGGATTGCCTTTTCTATAGTAAATTTTCAAAAAATAATTTTCAACTGTCGAAAATTTTAATTACGCCAGGGATTGCCTTTTCTATAGTAAATTATTCAAAAAATAATTTTCAACTGTCGCAAATTTTAATTACGCCAGGGATTGCCTTTTCTATAGTAAATTATTCAAAAAATAATTTTTTACTGTCGCAAATTTCATATACGCCAGGGATTGCCTTTTCTATAGTAAATTATTCAAAAAATAATTTTCTACTGTCGCAAATTTTAATTACGCCAGGGATTGCCTTTTCTATAGTAAATTATTCAAAAAATAATTTTTTACTGTCGCAAATTTTAAATCCGCCAGGGATTGCCTTTTCTATAGTAAATTATTCAAAAAATATTTTTCTACTGTCGCAAATTTTAATTGCGCCAGGGATTGCCTTTTCTGTAGTAAATTATTCAAAAAATAATTTTCAACTGTCGCAAATTTTAATTACGCCAGGGATTGCCTTTTCTATAGTAAATTATTCAAAAAATAATTTTCTATAGTAAATTATTCAAAAAATAATTTTCAACTGTCGCAAATTTTAATTGCGCCAGGGAGTGCCTTTTCTATAGTAAATTATTCAAAAAATAATTTTTTACTGTCGCAAATTGCAAATCCGCCAGGGATTGCCTTTTCTATAGTAAATTATTCAAAAAATAATTTTCAAATGTCGCAAATTTTAAATACGCCAGGGATTGCCTTTTCTATAGTAAATTATTCAAAAAATAATTTTCAACTGTCGCAAATTTTAATTACGCCAGGGATTGCCTTTTCTATAGTAAATTATTCAAAAAATAATTTTATACTGTCGCAAATTTTAATTACGCCAGGGATTGCCTTTTCTATAGTAAATTATTCAAAAAATAATTTTCTACTGTCGCAAATTTTAATTACGCCAGGGATTGCCTATTCTATAGTAAATTATTCAAAAAATAATTTTTTACTGTCGCAAATTTTAAGTGCGCCAGGGATTGCCTTTTCTATAGTAAATTATTCAAAAAATAATTTTTTACTGTCGCAAATTTTAATTACGCCAGGGATTGCCTTTTCTATAGTAAATTATTCAAAAAATAATTTTTTACTGTCGCAAATTTTAAATACGCCAGGGATTGCCTTTTCTATAATAAATTATTCAAAAAATAATTTTTTACTGTCGCAAATTTTAATTGCGCCAGGGATTGCCTTTTCTATAGTAAATTATTCAAAAAATAATTTTTTACTGTCGCAAATTTTAAGTGCGCCAGGGATTGCCTTTTCTATAGTAAATTATTCAAAAATTAATTTCTTACTGTCGCAAATTTTAAATACCCCAGGGATTGCCTTTTCTATAGTAAATTATTCAAAAAATAATTTTCAACTGTCGCAAATTTTAATTGCGCCAGGGATTGCCTTTTCTATAGTAAATTATTCAAAAAATAATTTTTTACTGTCGCAAATTTTAATTACGCCAGGGATTGCCTTTTCTATAGTAAATTATTCAAAAAATAATTTTCTACTGTCGCAAATTTTAAATATCCTAGGGATTGCCTTTTCTATAGTAAATTTTGCAAAAAAATAATTTCTTACTGTCGCAAATTTTAATTACGCCAGGGATTACCTTTTCTATAGTAAATTATTCAAAAAATAATTTTCTACTGTCGCAAATTGTAATTGCGCCAGGGATTGCCTTTTCTATAGTAAATTATTCAAAAAATAATTTTTTACTGTCGCAAATTTTAATTACGCCAGGGATTGCCTATTCTATAGTAAATTATTCAAAAAATAATTTTTTACTGTCGCAAATTTTAAGTGCGCCAGGGATTGCCTTTTCTATAGTAAATTATTCAAAAAATAATTTCTTACTGTCGCAAATTTTAAATACCCCAGGGATTGCCTTTTATATAGTAAATTATTCAAAAAATAATTTTCAACTGTCGCAAATTTTAATAGCGCCAGGGATTGCCTTTTCTATAGTAAATTATTCAAAAAATAATTTTATACTGTCACAAATTTTAATTACGCCAGGGATTGCCTTTTCTATAGTAAATTATTCAAAAAATAATTTTCAACTGTCGCAAATTTTAATTACGCCAGGGATTGCCTTTTCTATAGTAAATTATTCAAAAAATAATTTCTTACTGTCGCAAATTTTAATTACGCCAGGGATTGCCTTTTCTATAGTAAATAATTCAAAAAATAATTTTTTACTGTCGCAAATTTTAATTACGCCAGGGATTGCCTTTTATATAGTAAATTATTCAAAAAATAATTTTCAACTGTCGCAAATTTTAATTACGCCAGGGATTGCCTTTTCTATAGTAAATTATTCAGAAAATAATTTTCTACTGTCGCAAATTTTAATTACGCCAGGGATTGCCTTTTCTATAGTAAATTATTCAAAAAATAATTTTTTACTGTCGCAAATTTTAATTACGCCAGGGATTGCCTTTTCTATAGTAAATTATTCAAAAAATAATTTTCAACTGTCGCAAATTTTAATTACGCCAGGGATTGCCTTTTCTATAGTAAATTATTCAAAAAATAATTTTATACTGTCGCAAATTGTAATTGCGCCAGGGATTGCCTTTTCTATAGTAAATTATTCAAAAAATAATTTTTTACTGTCGCAAATTTTAAATACGCCAGGGATTGCCTTTTCTATAATAAATTATTCAAAAAATAATTTTTTACTGTCGCAAATTTTAATTGCGCCAGGGATTGCCTTTTCTATAGTAAATTATTCAAAAAATAATTTTTTACTGTCGCAAATTTTAAGTGCGCCAGGGATTGCCTTTTCTATAGTAAATTATTCAAAAATTAATTTCTTACTGTCGCAAATTTTAAATACCCCAGGGATTGCCTTTTCTATAGTAAATTATTCAAAAAATAATTTTCAACTGTCGCAAATTTTAATTGCGCCAGGGATTGCCTTTTCTATAGTAAATTATTCAAAAAATAATTTTTTACTGTCGCAAACTTTAATTACGCCAGGGATTGCCTTTTCTATAGTAAATTATTCAAAAAATAATTTTCTACTGTCGCAAATTTTAATTGCACCAGGGATTGCCTTTTCTATAGTAAATTATTCAAAAAATAATTTTCTACTGTCGCAAATTTTAATTACGCCAGTGATTGCCTTTTCTATAGTAAATTATTCAAAAAATAATTTTATACTGTCGCAAATTTTAATTACGCCAGGGATTGCCTTTTCTATAGTAAATTATTCAAAAAATAATTTTTTACTGTCGCAAATTTTAATTGCGCCAGGGATTGCCTATTCTATAGTAAATTATTCAAAAAATAATTTTTTACTGTCGCAAATTTTAAGTGCGCCAGGGTTTGCCTTTTCTATAGTAAATTATTCAAAAATTAATTTCTTACTGTCGCAAATTTTAAATACCCCAGGGATTGCCTTTTATATAGTAAATTATTCAAAAAATAATTTTCAACTGTCGCAAATTTTAATAGCGCCAGGGATTGCCTTTTCTATAGTAAATTATTCAAAAAATAATTTTATACTGTCACAAATTTTAATTACGCCAGGGATTGCCTTTTCTATAGTAAATTATTCAAAAAATAATTTTCAACTGTCGCAAATTTTAATTACGCCAGGGATTGCCTTTTCTATAGTAAATTATTCAAAAAATAATTTCTTACTGTCGCAAATTTTAATTACGCCAGGGATTGCCTTTTCTATAGTAAATAATTCAAAAAATAATTTTTTACTGTCGCAAATTTTAATTACGCCAGGGATTGCCTTTTATATAGTAAATTATTCAAAAAATAATTTTCAACTGTCGCAAATTTTAATTACGCCAGGGATTGCCTTTTCTATAGTAAATTATTCAGAAAATAATTTTCTACTGTCGCAAATTTTAATTACGCCAGGGATTGCCTTTTCTATAGTAAATTATTCAAAAAATAATTTTTTACTGTCGCAAATTTTAATTACGCCAGGGATTGCCTTTTCTATAGTAAATTATTCAAAAAATAATTTTCAACTGTCGCAAATTTTAATTACGCCAGGGATTGCCTTTTCTATAGTAAATTATTCAAAAAATAATTTTATACTGTCGCAAATTTTAAGTGCGCCAGGGATTGCCTTTTCTATAGTAAATTATTCAAAAAATAATTTTCAACTGTCGCAAATTTTAATTACGCCAGGGATTGCCTTTTCTATAGTAAATTATTCAAAAAATAATTTTTTACTGTCGCAAATTTTAGTTGCGCCAGGGATTGCCTTTTCTATAGTAAATTATTCAAAAAATAATTTTTTACTGTCGCAAAATTTAATTACGCCAGGGAAAATATAGTAAATTATTCAAAAAATAATTTTTTACTGTCGCAAATTGTAACTGCGCCAGGGATTGCCTTTTCTATAGTAAATTATTCAAAAAATAATTTTTTACTGTCGCAAATTTTAATTACGCCAAGGATTGCCTTTTCTATAGTAAATTATTCAAAAAATAATTTTTTACTGTCGCAAATTTTAAGTGCGCCAGGGATTGCCTTTTCTATAGTAAATTATTCAAAAAATAATTTTCTACTGTCGCAAATTTTAATTACGCCAGGGATTGCCTTTTCTATAGTAAATTATTCAAAAAATAATTTTCTACTGTCGCAAATTTTAATTACGCCAGGGATTGCCTTTTCTATAGTAAATTATTCAAAAAATAATTTTCTACTGTCGCAAATTGTAATTGCGCCAGGGATTGCCTTTTCTATAGTAAATTATTCAAAAAATAATTTTTTACTGTCGCAAATTTTAATTACGCCAGGGATTGCCTATTCTATAGTAAATTATTCAAAAAATAATTTTTTACTGTCGCAAATTTTAAGTGCGCGAGGGATTGCCTTTTCTATAGTAAATTATTCAAAAAATAATTTTTTACTGTCGCAAATTTTAATTACGCCAGGGATTGCCTTTTCTATAGTAAATTATTCAAAAAATAATTTTTTACTGTCGCAAATTTTAAATACGCCAGGGATTGCCTTTTCTATAGTAAATTATTCAAAAAATAATTTTATACTGTCGCAAATTTTAATTACGCCAGGGATTGCCTTTTCTATAGTAAATTTTGCAAAAAATAATTTTTTACTGTCGCAAATATTAATTGCGCCAGGGATTGCCTTTTCTATAGTAAATTATTCAAAAAATAATTTTATACTGTCGCAAATTTTAATTACGCCAGGGATTGCCTTTTCTATAGTAAATTATTCAAAAAATAATTTTCAAATGTCGCAAATTTTAATTACGCCAGGGATTGCCTTTTCTATAGTAAATTATTCAAAAAATAATTTTTTACTGTCGCAAATTTTAATTGCGCCAGGGATTGCCTTTTCTATAGTAAATTTTGCAAAAAGTAATTTTTTACTGTCGCAAATTTTAAATACGCCAGGGATTGCCTTTTCTATAGTAAATTATTCAAACAATAATTTTATACTGTCGCAAATTTTAATTACGCCAGGGATTGCCTTTTCTATAGTAAATTTTGCAAAAAATAATTTTTTACTGTCGCAAATTTTAATTGCGCCAGGGATTGCCTTTTATATAGTAAATTATTCAAAAAATAATTTTATACTGTCGCAAATTTTAATTACGCCAGGGATTGCCTTTTCTATAGTAAATTATTCAAAAAATAATTTTATACTGTCGCAATTTTTAATTACGCCAGGGATTGCCTTTTCTATAGTAAATTATTCAAAAAATAATTTTCTACTGTCGCAAATTTTAATTACGCCAGGAATTGCCTTTTCTATAGTAAATTTTTCAAAAAATAATTTTTTACTGTCGCAAATTGTAATTGCGCCAGGGATTGCCTTTTCTATAGTAAATTATTCAAAAAATAATTTTTTACTGTCGCAAATTTTAATTACGTCAGGGATTGCCTTTTCTATAGTAAATTATTCAAAAAATAATTTTCTACTGTCGCAAATTTTAAATACGCCAGGGATTGCCTTTTCTATAGTAAATTATTCAAAAAATAATTTTTTACTGTCGCAAATTTTAATTGCGCCAGGGATTGCCTATTCTATAGTAAATTATTCAAAAAATAATTTTTTACTGTAGCAAATTTTAAATACGCCAGGGATTGCCTTTTCTATAGTAAATTTTGAAAAAAAAATAATTTTTTACTGTCGCAAATTTTAAATATCCCAGGGATTGCCTTTTCTATAGTAAATTATTCAAAAAATAATTTTATATTGTCGCAAATTTTAATTACGCCAGGGATTGCCTTTTCCATAGTAAATTATTCAAAAAATAATTTTCTACTGTCGCAAATTTTAATTACGCCAGGGATTGCCTTTTCTATAGTAAATTATTCAAAAAATAATTTTTTACTGTCGCAAATTTTAATTACGCCAGGGATTGCCTTTTCTATAGTAAATTATTCAAAAAATAATTTTTTACTGTCGTAAATTTTAATTACGCCAGGGATTGCCTTTTCTATAGTAAATTTTGCAAAAAAATAATTTTCTACTGTCGCAAATTTTAATTACGCCAGGGATTGCCTTTTCTATAGTAAATTATTCAAAAAATAATTTTCTACTGTCGCAAATTTTAATTACGCCAGGGATTGCCTTTTACATAGTAAATTATTCAAAAAATAATTTTCTACTGTCTCAAATTTCAAATCGGCCAGAGATTGCCTTTTCTATAGTATATTATTCAAAAAATAATTTTTTACTGTCGCAAGTTTTAATTGCGCCAGGGCTTGCCTTTTCTATAGTAAATTATTCAAAAAATAATTTTTTACTGTCGCAAATTTCAAATCCGCCAGGGATTGGCATTTCTATAGTAAATTATTCAAAAAATAATTTTTTACTGTCGCAAATTTCAAATCCGCCAGGGATTGCCTTTTCTATAGTAAATTATTCAAAAAATAATTTTCAACTGTCGCAAATTTTAATTACGCCAGGGATTGCCTTTTCTATAGTAAATTATTAAAAAAATAATTTTCAACTGTCGCAAATTTTAATTACGCCAGGGATTGCCTTTTCTATAGTAAATTATTCAAAAAATAATTTTTTACTGTCGCAAATTTCAAATCCGCCAGGGATTGCCTTTTCTATAGTAAATTATTCAAAAAATAATTTTCTACTGTCGCCAATTTTAATTACGCCAGGGATTGCCTTTTCTATAGTAAATTATTCAAAAAATTATTTTTTACTGTCGCAAATTTCAAATCTGCCAGGGATTGCCTTTTATATAGTAAATTATTCAAAAAATAATTTTCTACTGTCGCAAATTTTAATTACGCCAGGGATTGCCTTTTCTATAGTAAATTATTCAAAAAATAATTTTTTACTGTCGCAAATTTCAAATCTGCCAGGGATTGCCTTTTCTATAGTAAATTATTCAAAAAATAATTTTCTACTGTCGCAAATTTTAATTGCGCCAGGGATTGCCTTTTCTATAGTAAATTATTCAAAAAATAATTTTCAACTGTCGCAAATTTTAATTACGCCAGGGACTGTCCTTTTCTATAGTAAATTATTCAAAAATAATTTTCAACTGTCGCAAATTTTAATTGCGCCAGGGATTGCCTTTTCTATAGTAAATTATTCAAAAAATAATTTTTTACTGTCGCAAATTTCAAATCCGCTAGGGATTGCCTTTTCTATAGTAAATTATTCAAAAAATAATTTTCAACTGTCGCAAATTTTAAATACGCCAGGGATTGCCTTTTCTATAGTAAATTATTCAAAAATAATTTTTAACTGTCGCAAATTTTAATTACGCCAGGGATTGCCTTTTCTATAGTAAATTATTCAAAAAATAATTTTCAACTGTCGCAAATTTCAAATCCGCCAGGGATTGCCTTTTCTATAGTAAATTATTCAAAAAATAATTTTCTACTGTCGCAAATTTTAATTACGCCAGGGATTGCCTTTTCTATAGTAAATTATTCAAAAATAATTTTTTACTGTCGCAAATTTTAATTACGCCAGGGATTGCCTTTTCTATAGTAAATTATTCAAAAAATAATTTTCAACTGTCGCAAATTTTAATTTCGCCAGGGATTGACTTTTCTATAGTAAATTATTCAAAAAATAATTTTCTACTGTCGCAAATTTTAATTACGCCAGGGCTTGCCTTTTCTATAGTAAATTATTCAAAAAATAATTTTATACTGTCGCAAATTTTAATTACGCCAGGGATTGCCTTTTCTATAGTAAATTATTCAAAAAATAATTTTCTACTGTCGCAAATTTCAAATCCGCCAGGGATTGCCTTTTCTATAGTAAATTATTCAAAAAATAATTTTCTACTGTCGCAAATTTCAAATCCGCCAGGGATTGCCTTTTCTATAGTAAATTATTCAAAAAAAAATTTTTTACTGTCGCAAGTTTTAATTACGCCAGGGATTGCCTTTTCTATAGTAAATTAGTCAAAAAATAATTTTTTACTGTCGCAAATTTCAAATCCGCCAGGGATTGCCTTTTCTACAGTAAATTTTTCAAAAAATAATTTTTTATTATCGCAAGTTTTAATCGCGCCAGGGATTGCCTTTTCTACAGTAAATTTTTCAAAATATTAATTTTTTACTGTCGCAAATTTCAAATCCGCCAGGGATTGCCTTTCTATAGTAAATTATTCAAAAAATAATTTTCTACTGTCGCAAATTTTAATTACGCCAGGGATTGCCTTTTCTATAGTAAATTATTCAAAAAATAATTTTATACTGTCGCAAATTTTAAATACGCCAGGGATTGCCTTTTCTATAGTAAATTATTCAAAAAATAATTTTTTACTGTCGCAAATTTTAATTACGCCAGGGATTGCCTTTTCTATAGTAAATTTTGCAAAAAAATAATTTTCTACTGTCGCAAATTTTAATTACGCAGGGATTGCGTTTTCTATAGTAAATTATTCAAAAAATAATTTTCTACTGTCGCAAATTTTAATTACGCCAGGGATTGCCCTTTCTATAGTAAATTATTAAAAAAATAATTTTCTACTGTCGCAAATTTCAAATCCGCCAGGGATTGCCTTTTCTATAGTAAATTATTCAAAAAATAATTTTTTACTGTCGCAAGTTTTAATTACGCCAGGGATTGCCTTTTCTATAGTAAATTATTCAAAAAATATTTTTTTAGTGTCGCAACTTTCAAATCCGCCAGGGATTGCCTTTTCTTTAGTAAATTATTCAAAAAATAATTTTTTACTGTCGCAAATTTCAAATCCGCCAGGGATTGCCTTTTCTATAGTAAATTATTCAAAAAATAATTTTCAACTGTCGCAAATTTTAATTACGCCAGGGATTGCCTTTTCTATAGTAAATTATTCAAAAAATAATTTTCAACTGTCGCAAATTTTAATTACGCCAGGGATTGCCTTTTCTATAGTAAATTATTCAAAAAATAATTTTTTACTGTCGCAAATTTCAAATCCGCCAGGGATTGCCTTTTCAATAGTAAATTATTCAAAAAATAATTTTCAACTGTCGCAAATTTTAATTACGCCAGGGATTGCCTTTTCTATAATAAATTATTCAAAAAATAATTTTTTACTGTCGCAAATTTCAAATCCGCCAGGGATTGCCTTTTCTATAGTAAATAATTCAAAAAATAATTTTTTACTGTCGCAAATTTTAATTACGCCAGGGATTGCCTTTTATATAGTAAATTATTCAAAAAATAATTTTCAACTGTCGCAAATTTTAATTACGCCAGGGATTGCCTTTTCTATAGTAAATTATTCAGAAAATAATTTTCTACTGTCGCAAATTTTAATTACGCCAGGGATTGCCTTTTCTATAGTAAATTATTCAAAAAATAATTTTTTACTGTCGCAAATTTTAATTACGCCAGGGATTGCCTTTTCTATAGTAAATTATTCAAAAAATAATTTTCAACTGTCGCAAATTTTAATTACGCCAGGGATTGCCTTTTCTATAGTAAATTATTCAAAAAATAATTTTATACTGTCGCAAATTTTAATTACGCCAGGGATTGCCTTTTCTATAGTAAATTTTGCAAAAAATAATTTTTTACTGTCGCAAATATTAATTGCGCCAGGGATTGCCTTTTCTATAGTAAATTATTCAAAAAATAATTTTATACCGTCGCAAATTTTAATTACGCCAGGGATTGCCTTTTCTATAGTAAATTATTCAAAAAATAATTTTCAAATGTCGCAAATTTTAGTTACGCCAGGGATTGCCTTTTCTATAGTAAATTATTCAAAAAATAATTATCTACTGTCGCAAATTTTAATTACGCCAGGGATTGCCTTTTCTATAGTAAATTATTCAAAAAATAATTTTCTACTGTCGCAAATTGTAATTGCGCCAGGGATTGCCTTTTCTATAGTAAATTATTCAAAAAATAATTTTTTACTGTCGCAAATTTTAATTACGCCAGGGATTGCCTTTTCTATAGTAAATTATTCAAAAAATAATTTTATACTGTCGCAAATTTTAATTACGCCAGGGATTGCCTTTTCTATAGTAAATTTTGCAAAAAATAATTTTTTACTGTCGCAAATATTAATTGCGCCAGGGATTGCCTTTTCTATAGTAAATTATTCAAAAAATAATTTTACACCGTCGCAAATTTTAATTACGCCAGGGATTGCCTTTTCTATAGTAAATTATTCAAAAAATAATTTTCAAATGTCGCAAATTTTAGTTACGCCAGGGATTGCCTTTTCTATAGTAAATTATTCAAAAAATAATTTTATACTGTCGCAAATTTTAATTACGCCAGGGATTGCCTTTTCTATAGTAAATTTTGCAAAAAATAATTTTTTACTGTCGCAAATATTAATTGCGCCAGGGATTGCCTTTTCTATAGTAAATTATTCAAAAAATAATTTTATACCGTCGCAAATTTTAATTACGCCAGGGATTGCCTTTTCTATAGTAAATTATTCAAAAAATAATTTTCAAATGTCGCAAATTTTAGTTACGCCAGGGATTGCCTTTTCTATAGTAAATTATTCAAAAAATAATTTTCTACTGTCGCAAATTTTAATTACGCCAGGGATTGCCTTTTCTATAGTAAATTATTCAAAAAATAATTTTCTACTGTCGCAAATTGTAATTGCGCCAGGGATTGCCTTTTCTATAGTAAATTATTCAAAAAATAATTTTTTACTGTCGCAAATTTTAATTACGCCAGGGATTGCCTATTCTATAGTAAATTATTCAAAAAATAATTTTTTACTGTCGCAAATTTTAAGTGCGCGAGGGATTGCCTTTTCTATAGTAAATTATTCAAAAAATAATTTTTTACTGTCGCAAATTTTAATTACGCCAGGGATTGCCTTTTCTATAGTAAATTATTCAAAAAATAATTTTTTACTGTCGCAAATTTTAAATACGCCAGGGATTGCCTTTTCTATAGTAAATTATTCAAAAAATAATTTTATACTGTCGCAAATTTTAATTACGCCAGGGATTGCCTTTTCTATAGTAAATTTTGCAAAAAGTAATTTTTTACTGTCGCAAATTTTAAATACGCCAGGGATTGCCTTTTCTATAGTAAATTATTCAAAAAATAATTTTATACTGTCGCAAATTTTAATTACGCCAGGGATTGCCTTTTCTATAGTAAATTTTGCAAAAAATAATTTTTTACTGTCGCAAATTTTAATTGCGCCAGGGATTGCCTTTTCTATAGTAAATTATTCAAAAAAATAATTTTATACTGTCGCAAATTTTAATTACGCCAGGGATTGCCTTTTCTATAGTAAATTATTCAAAAAATAATTTTATACTGTCGCAATTTTTAATTACGCCAGGGATTGCCTTTTCTATAGTAAATTATTCAAAAAATAATTTTCTACTGTCGCAAATTTTAATTACGCCAGGGATTGCCTTTTCTATAGTAAATTATTCAAAAAATAATTTTTTACTGTCGCAAATTTTAATTACGCCAGGGATTGCCTTTTCTATAGTAAATTTTGCAAAAAAATAATTTTCTACTGTCGCAAATTTTAATTACGCCAGGGATTGCCTTTTCTATAGTAAATTATTCAAAAAATAATTTTTTACTGTCGCAAATTTTAAATACGCCAGGGATTGCCTTTTCTATAGTAAATTATTCAAAAAATAATTTTTTACTGTCGCAAATTTCAAATCCGCCAGGGATTGCCTTTTCTGAAGTAAATTATTCAAAAAATAATTTTCTACTGTCGCAAATTTTAATTACGCCAGGGATTGCCTTTTCTATAGTAAATTTTTCAAAAAATAATTTTTTACTGTCGCAAATTTCAAATCCGCCAGGGATTGCCTTTTCTATAGTAAATTATTCAAAAAATAATTTTCAACTGTCGCAAATTTTAATTACGCCAGGGATTGCCTTTTCTATAGTAAATTATTCAAAAAATAATTTTCAACTGTCGCAAATTTTAATTACGCCAGGGATTGCCTTTTCTATAGTAAATTATTCAAAAAATAATTTTTTACTTTCGCAAATTTCAAATCCGCCAGGGATTGCCTTTTCTATAGTAAATTATTCAAAAAATAATTTTCTACTGTCGCAAATATTAATTACGCCAGGGATTGCCTTTTCTATAGTAAATTATTCAAAAAATAATTTTATACTGTCGCAAATTTTAAATACGCCAGGGATTGCCTTTTCTATAGTAAATTATTCAAAAAATAATTTTTTACTGTCGCAAATTTTAATTACGCCAGGGATTGCCTTTTCTATAGTAAATTTTGCAAAAAAATAATTTTCTACTGTCGCAAATTTTAATTACGCCAGGGATTGCCTTTTCTATAGTAAATTATTCAAAAAATAATTTTCTACTGTCGCAAATTTTAATTACGCCAGGGATTGCCTTTTCTATAGTAAATTATTCAAAAAATAATTTTCTACTGTCGCAAATTTCAAATCCGCCAGGGATTGCCTTTTCTATAGTAAATTATTCAAAAAATAATTTTTTACTGTCGCAAGTTTTAATTACGCCAGGGATTGCATTTTCTATAGTAAATTATTCAAAAAATAATTTTTTACTGTCGCAAATTTCAAATCCGCCAGGGATTGCCTTTTCTATAGTAAATTATTCAAAAAATAATTTTTTACTGTCGCAAATTTCAAATCCGCCAGGGATTGCCTTTTCTATAGTAAATTATTCAAAAAATAATTTTCAACTGTCGCAAATTTTAATTACGCCAGGGATTGCCTTTTCTATAGTAAATTATTCAAAAAATAATTTTCAACTGTCGCAAATTTTAATTACGCCAGGGATTGCCTTTTCTATAGTAAATTATTCAAAAAATAATTTTTTACTGTCGCAAATTTCAAATCCGCCAGGGATTGCCTTTTCTATAGTAAATTATTCAAAAAATAATTTTCTACTGTCGCAAATTTTAATTACGCCAGGGATTGCCTTTTCTATAGTAAATTATTAAAAAACTAATTTTTTACTGTCGCAAATTTTAAATCCGCCAGGGATTGCCTTTTCTATAGTAAATTATTCAAAAAATAATTTTTTACTGTCGCAAATTTTAATTGCGCCAGGGATTGCCTTTTCTATTGTAAATTATTCAAAAAATAATTTTCAACTGTCGCAAATTTTAATTACGCCAGGGATTGCCTTTTCTATAGTAAATTATTCAAAAAATAATTTTCTATAGTAAATTATTCAAAAAATAATTTTTTACTGTCGCAAATTTCAAATCCGCCAGGGATTGCCTTTTCTATAGTAAATTTTCAAAAAATAATTTTCAACTGTCGAAAATTTTAATTACGCCAGGGATTGCCTTTTCTATAGTAAATTATTCAAAAAATAATTTTCAACTGTCGCAAATTTTAATTACGCCAGGGATTGCCTTTTCTATAGTAAATTATTCAAAAAATAATTTTTTACTGTCGCAAATTTCAAATCCGCCAGGGATTGCCTTTTCTATAGTAAATTATTCAAAAAATAATTTTCTACTGTCGCAAATTTTAATTGCGCCAGGGATTGCCTTTTCTATAGTAAATTATTCAAAAAATAATTTTTTACTGTCGCAAATTGCAAATCCGCCAGGGATTGCCTTTTCTATAGTAAATTATTCAAAAAATAATTTTCAAATGTCGCAAATTTTAAATACGCCAGGGATTGCCTTTTCTATAGTAAATTATTCAAAAAATAATTTTCAACTGTCGCAAATTTTAATTACGCCAGGGATTGCCTTTTCTATAGTAAATTATTCAAAAAATAATTTTATACTGTCGCAAATTTTAATTACGCCAGGGATTGCCTTTTCTATAGTAAATTATTCAAAAAATAATTTTCTACTGTCGCAAATTTTAATTACGCCAGGGATTGCCTTTTCTATAGTAAATTTTTCAAAAAATAATTTTTTACTGTCGCAAATTGGAATTGCGCCAGGGATTGCCTTTTCTATAGTAAATTATTCAAAAAATAATTTTTTACTGTCGCAAATTGCAAATCCGCCAGGGATTGCCTTTTCTATAGTAAATTATTCAAAAAATAATTTTCAAATGTCGCAAATTTTAAATACGCCAGGGATTGCCTTTTCTATAGTAAATTATTCAAAAAATAATTTTCAACTGTCGCAAATTTTAATTACGCCAGGGATTGCCTTTTCTATAGTAAATTATTCAAAAAATAATTTTATACTGTCGCAAATTTTAATTACGCCAGGGATTGCCTTTTCTATAGTAAATTATTCAAAAAATAATTTTCTACTGTCGCAAATTTTAATTACGCCAGGGATTGCCTTTTCTATAGTAAATTTTTCAAAAAATAATTTTTTACTGTCGCAAATTGGAATTGCGCCAGGGATTGCCTTTTCTATAGTAAATTATTCAAAAAATAATTTTTTACTGTCGCAAATTTTAATTACGCCAGGGATTGCCTTTTCTATAGTAAATTATTCAAAAAATAATTTTATACTGTCGCAAATTTTAATTACGCCAGGGATTGCCTTTTCTATAGTAAATTATTCAAAAAATAATTTTCTACTGTCACAAATTTTAATTACGCCAGGGATTGCCTTTTCTATAGTAAATTTTTCAAAAAATAATTTTTTACTGTCGCAAATTGGAATTGCGCCAGGGATTGCCTTTTCTATAGTAAATAATTCAAAAAATAATTTTTTACTGTCGCAAATTTTAATTACGCCAGGGATTGCCTTTTCTATAGTAAATTATTCAAAAAACAATTTTCTATAGTAAATTATTCAAAAAATAATTTTCAACTGTCGCAAATTTTAATTGCGCCAGGGATTGCCTTTTCTATAGTAAATTATTCAAAAAATAATTTTTTACTGTCGCAAATTGCAAATCCGCCAGGGATTGCCTTTTCTATAGTAAATTATTCAAAAAATAATTTTCAAATGTCGCAAATTTTAAATACGCCAGGAATTGCCTTTTCTATAGTAAATTATTCAAAAAATAATTTTCAACTGTCGCAAATTTTAATTACGCCAGGGATTGCCTTTTCTATAGTAAATTATTCAAAAAATAGTTTTATACTGTCGCAAATTTTAATTACGCCAGGGATTGCCTTTTCTATAGTAAATTATTCAAAAAATAATTTTCTACTGTCGCAAATTTTAATTACGCCAGGGATTGCCTTTTCTATAGTAAATTTTTCAAAAAATAATTTTTTACTGTCGCAAATTGGAATTGCGCCAGGGATTGCCTTTTCTATAGTAAATTATTCAAAAAATAATTTTTTACTGTCGCAAATTTTAATTACGCCAGGGATTGCCTTTTCTATAGTAAATTATTCAAAAAATAATTTTCTACTGTCGCAAATTTTAAATACGCCAGGGATTGCCTTTTCTATAGTAAATTATTCAAAAAATAATTTTTTACTGTCGCAAATTTTAATTGCGCCAGGGATTGCCTTTTCTATAGTAAATTATTCAAAAAATAATTTTTTACTGTAGCAAATTTTAAATATGCCAGGGATTGCCTTTTCTGTAGTAAAGTTTGAAAAAAAATAATTTTTTACTGTCGCAAATTTTAAATATCCTAGGGATTGCCTTTTCTATAGTAAATTTTGCAAAAAAATAATTTTTTACTGTCGCAAATTTTAATTACGCCAGGGATTACCTTTTCTATAGTAAATTATTCAAAAAATAATTTTCTACTGTCGCAAATTGTAATTGCGCCAGGGATTGCCTTTTCTATAGTAAATTATTCAAAAAATAATTTTTTACTGTCGCAAATTTTAATTACGCCAGGGATTGCCTATTCTATAGTAAATTATTCAAAAAATAATTTTTTACTGTCGCAAATTTTAAGTGCGCCAGGGATTGCCTTTTCTATAGTAAATTATTCAAAAAATAATTTTTTACTGTCGCAAATTTTAATTACGCCAGGGATTGCCTTTTCTATAGTAAATTATTCAAAAAATAATTTTTTACTGTCGCAAATTTCAATTCCGCCAGGGATTGCCTTTTCTGTAGTAAATTATTCAAAAAATAATTTTCTACTGTCGCAAATTTTAATTACCCCAGGGATTGCCTTTTCTATAGTAAATTTTTCAAAAAATAATTTTTTACTGTCGCAAATTTCAAATCCGCCAGGGATTGCCTTTTCTATAGTAAATTATTCAAAAAATAATTTTCAACTGTCGCAATTTTTAATTACGCCAGGGATTGCCTTTTCTATAGTAAATTATTCAAAAAATAATTGTATACTGTCGCAAATTTTAATTACGCCAGGGATTGCCTTTTCTATAGTAAATTATTCAAAAAATAATTTTTTACTGTCGCAAATTTTAAATACGCCAGGGATTGCCTTTTCTATAATAAATTATTCAAAAAATAATTTTTTACTGTCGCAAATTTTAATTGCGCCAGGGATTGCCTTTTCTATAGTAAATTATTCAAAAAATAATTTTTTACTGTCGCAAATTTTAAGTGCGCCAGGGATTGCCTTTTCTATAGTAAATTATTCAAAAATTAATTTCTTACTGTCGCAAATTTTAAATACCCCAGGGATTGCCTTTTCTATAGTAAATTATTCAAAAAATAATTTTCAACTGTCGCAAATTTTAATTGCGCCAGGGATTGCCTTTTCTATAGTAAATTATTCAAAAAATAATTTTTTACTGTCGCAAATTTTAATTACGCCAGGGATTGCCTTTTCTATAGTAAATTATTCAAAAAATAATTTTCTACTGTCGCAAATTTTAATTGCACCAGGGATTGCCTTTTCTATAGTAAATTATTCAAAAAATAATTTTCTACTGTCGCAAATTTTAATTACGCCAGTGATTGCCTTTTCTATAGTAAATTATTCAAAAAATAATTTTATACTGTCGCAAATTTTAATTACGCCAGGGATTGCCTTTTCTATAGTAAATTATTCAAAAAATAATTTTTTACTGTCGCAAATTTTAATTGCGCCAGGGATTGCCTATTCTATAGTAAATTATTCAAAAAATAATTTTTTACCGTCGCAAATTTTAAGTGCGCCAGGGATTGCCTTTTCTATAGTAAATTATTCAAAAATTAATTTCTTACTGTCGCAAATTTTAAATACCCCAGGGATTGCCTTTTATATAGTAAATTATTCAAAAAATAATTTTCAACTGTCGCAAATTTTAATAGCGCCAGGGATTGCCTTTTCTATAGTAAATTATTCAAAAAATAATTTTATACTGTCACAAATTTTAATTACGCCAGGGATTGCCTTTTCTATAGTAAATTATTCAAAAAATAATTTTCAACTGTCGCAAATTTTAATTACGCCAGGGATTGCCTTTTCTATAGTAAATTATTCAAAAAATAATTTCTTACTGTCGCAAATTTTAATTACGCCAGGGATTGCCTTTTCTATAGTAAATAATTCAAAAAATAATTTTTTACTGTCGCAAATTTTAATTACGACAGGGATTGCCTTTTATATAGTAAATTATTCAAAAAATAATTTTCAACTGTCGCAAATTTTAATTACGCCAGGGATTGCCTTTTCTATAGTAAATTATTCAGAAAATAATTTTCTACTGTCGCAAATTTTAATTACGCCAGGGATTGCCTTTTCTATAGTAAATTATTCAAAAAATAATTTTTTACTGTCGCAAATTTTAATTACGCCAGGGATTGCCTTTTCTATAGTAAATTATTCAAAAAATAATTTTCAACTGTCGCAAATTTTAATTACGCCAGGGATTGCCTTTTCTATAGTAAATTATTCAAAAAATAATTTTATACTGTCGCAAATTTTAAGTGCGCCAGGGATTGCCTTTTCTATAGTAAATTATTCAAAAAATAATTTTCAACTGTCGCAAATTTTAATTACGCCAGGGATTGCCTTTTCTATAGTAAATTATTCAAAAAATAATTTTTTACTGTCGCAAATTTTAATTGCGCCAGGGATTGCCTTTTCTATAGTAAATTATTCAAAAAATAATTTTTTACTGTCGCAAAATTTAATTACGCCAGGGAAAATATAGTAAATTATTCAAAAAATAATTTTTTACTGTCGCAAATTGTAACTGCGCCAGGGATTGCCTTTTCTATAGTAAATTATTCAAAAAATAATTTTTTACTGTCGCAAATTTTAATTACGCCAAGGATTGCCTTTTCTATAGTAAATTATTCAAAAAATAATTTTTTACTGTCGCAAATTTTAAGTGCGCCAGGGATTGCCTTTTCTATAGTAAATTATTCAAAAAATAATTTTCTACTGTCGCAAATTTTAATTACGCCAGGGATTGCCTTTTCTATAGTAAATTATTCAAAAAATAATTTTCTACTGTCGCAAATTTTAATTACGCCAGGGATTGCCTTTTCTATAGTAAATTATTCAAAAAATAATTTTCTACTGTCGCAAATTGTAATTGCGCCAGGGATTGCCTTTTCTATAGTAAATTATTCAAAAAATAATTTTTTACTGTCGCAAATTTTAATTACGCCAGGGATTGCCTATTCTATAGTAAATTATTCAAAAAATAATTTTTTACTGTCGCAAATTTTAAGTGCGCGAGGGATTGCCTTTTCTATAGTAAATTATTCAAAAAATAATTTTTTACTGTCGCAAATTTTAATTACGCCAGGGATTGCCTTTTCTATAGTAAATTATTCAAAAAATAATTTTTTACTGTCGCAAATTTTAAATACGCCAGGGATTGCCTTTTCTATAGTAAATTATTCAAAAATTATTTTATACTGTCGCAAATTTTAATTACGCCAAGGATTGCCTTTTCTATAGTAAATTTTGCACAAAATAATTTTTTACTGTCGCAAATATTAATTGCGCCAGGGATTGCCTTTTCTATAGTAAATTATTCAAAAAATAATTTTATACTGTCGCAAATTTTAATTACGCCAGGGATTGCCTTTTCTATAGTAAATTATTCAAAAAATAATTTTCAAATGTCGCAAATTTTAATTACGCCAGGGATTGCCTTTTCTATAGTAAATTATTCAAAAAATAATTTTTTACTGTCGCAAATTTTAACTGCGCCAGGGATTGCCTTTTCTATAGTAAATTTTGCAGAAAGTAATTTTTTACGCAAATTTTAAATACGCCAGGGATTGCCTTTTCTATAGTAAATTATTCAAACAATAATTTTATACTGTCGCAAATTTTAATTACGCCAGGGATTGCCTTTTCTATAGTAAATTTTGCAAAAAATAATTTTTTACTGTCGCAAATTTTAATTGCGCGAGGGATTGCCTTTTATATAGTAAATTATTCAAAAAATAATTTTATACTGTCGCAAATTTTAATTACGCCAGGGATTGCCTTTTCTATAGTAAATTATTCAAAAAATAATTTTATACTGTCGCAATTTTTAATTACGCCAGGGATTGCCTTTTCTATAGTAAATTATTCAAAAAATAATTTTCTACTGTCGCAAATTTTAATTACGCCAGGGATTGCCTTTTCTATAGTAAATTTTTCAAAAAATAATTTTTTACTGTCGCAAATTGTAATTGCGCCAGGGATTGCCTTTTCTATAGTAAATTATTCAAAAAATAATTTTTTACTGTCGCAAATTTTAATTACGTCAGGGATTGCCTTTTCTATAGTAAATTATTCAAAAAATAATTTTCTACTGTCGCAAATTTTAAATACGCCAGGGATTGCCTTTTCTATAGTAAATTATTCAAAAAATAATTTTTTACTGTCGCAAATTTTAATTGCGCCAGGGATTGCCTTTTCTATAGTAAATTATTCAAAAAATAATTTTTTACTGTAGCAAATTTTAAATACGCCAGGGATTGCCTTTTCTATAGTAAATTTTGAAAAAAAATAATTTTTTACTGTCGCAAATTTTAAATATCCCAGGGATTGCCTTTTCTATAGTAAATTATTCAAAAAATAATTTTATATTGTCGCAAATTTTAATTACGCCAGGGATTGCCTTTTCCATAGTAAATTATTCAAAAAATAATTTTCTACTGTCGCAAATTTTAATTACGCCAGGGATTGCCTTTTCTATAGTAAATTATTCAAAAACTAATTTTTTACTGTCGCAAATTTTAATTACGCCAGGGATTGCCTTTTCTATAGTAAATTATTCAAAAAATAATTTTTTACTGTCGCAAATTTTAATTACGCCAGGGATTGCCTTTTCTATAGTAAATTTTGCAAAAAAATAATTTTCTACTGTCGCAAATTTTAATTACGCCAGGGATTGCCTTTTCTATAGTAAATTATTCAAAAAATAATTTTCTACTGTCGCAAATTTTAATTACGCCAGGGATTGCCTTTTACATAGTAAATTATTCAAAAAATAATTTTCTACTGTCGCAAATTTCAAATCGGCCAGAGATTGCCTTTTCTATAGTATATTATTCAAAAAATAATTTTTTACTGTCGCAAGTTTTAATTGCGCCAGGGCTTGCCTTTTCTATAGTAAATTATTCAAAAAATAATTTTTTACTGTCGCAAATTTCAAATCCGCCAGGGATTGGCATTTCTATAGTAAATTATTCAAAAAATAATTTTTTACTGTCGCAAATTTCAAATCCGCCAGGGATTGCCTTTTCTATAGTAAATTATTCAAAAAATAATTTTCAACTGTCGCAAATTTTAATTACGCCAGGGATTGCCTTTTCTATAGTAAATTATTAAAAAAATAATTTTCAACTGTCGCAAATTTTAATTACGCCAGGGATTGCCTTTTCTATAGTAAATTATTCAAAAAATAATTTTTTACTGTCGCAAATTTCAAATCCGCCAGGGATTGCCTTTTCTATAGTAAATTATTCAAAAAATAATTTTCTACTGTCGCCAATTTTAATTACGCCAGGGATTGCCTTTTCTATAGTAAATTATTCAAAAAATAATTTTTTACTGTCGCAAATTTCAAATCTGCCAGGGATTGCCTTTTATATAGTAAATTATTCAAAAAATAATTTTCTACTGTCGCAAATTTTAATTACGCCAGGGATTGCCTTTTCTATAGTAAATTATTCAAAAAATAATTTTTTACTGTCGCAAATTTCAAATCTGCCAGGGATTGCCTTTTCTATAGTAAATTATTCAAAAAATAATTATCTACTGTCGCAAATTTTAATTGCGCCAGGGATTGCCTTTTCTATAGTAAATTATTCAAAAAATAATTTTCAACTGTCGCAAATTTTAATTACGCCAGGGACTGCCTTTTCTATAGTAAATTATTCAAAAAATAATTTACAACTGTCGCAAATTTTAATTGCGCCAGGGATTGCCTTTTCTATAGTAAATTATTCAAAAAATAATATTTTACTGTCGCAAATTTCAAATCCGCTAGGGATTGCCTTTTCTATAGTAAATTATTCAAAAAATAATTTTCAACTGTCGCAAATTTTAAATACGCCAGGGATTGCCTTTTCTATAGTAAATTATTCAAAAAATAATTTTTAACTGTCGCAAATTTTAATTACGCCAGGGATTGCCTTTTCTATAGTAAATTATTCAAAAAATAATTTTCAACTGTCGCAAATTTCAAATCCGCCAGGGATTGCCTTTTCTATAGTAAATTATTCAAAAAATAATTTTCTACTGTCGCAAATTTTAATTACGCCAGGGATTGCCTTTTCTATAGTAAATTATTCAAAAAATAATTTTTTACTGTCGCAAATTTTAATTACGCCAGGGATTGCCTTTTCTATAGTAAATTATTCAAAAAATAATTTTCAACTGTCGCAAATTTTAATTTCGCCAGGGATTGACCTTTTCTATAGTAAATTATTCAAAAAATAATTTTCTACTGTCGCAAATTTTAATTACGCCAGGGCTTGCCTTTTCTATAGTAAATTATTCAAAAAATAATTTTATACTGTCGCAAATTTTAATTACGCCAGGGATTGCCTTTTCTATAGTAAATTATTCAAAAAATAATTTTCTACTGTCGCAAATTTCAAATCCGCCAGGGATTGCCTTTTCTATAGTAAATTATTCAAAAATAATTTTCTACTGTCGCAAATTTCAAATCCGCCAGGGATTGCCTTTTCTATAGTAAATTATTCAAAAAAAAATTTTTTACTGTCGCAAGTTTTAATTACGCCAGGGATTGCCTTTTCTATAGTAAATTAGTCAAAAAATAATTTTTTACTGTCGCAAATTTCAAATCCGCCAGGGATTGCCTTTTCTACAGTAAATTTTTCAAAAAATAATTTTTTATTATCGCAAGTTTTAATCGCGCCAGGGATTGCCTTTTCTACAGTAAATTTTTCAAAATATTAATTTTTTACTGTCGCAAATTTCAAATCCGCCAGGGATTGCCTTTCTATAGTAAATTATTCAAAAAATAATTTTCTACTGTCGCAAATTTTAATTACGCCAGGGATTGCCTTTTCTATAGTAAATTATTCAAAAAATAATTTTATACTGTCGCAAATTTTAAATACGCCAGGGATTGCCTTTTCTATAGTAAATTATTCAAAAAATAATTTTTTACTGTCGCAAATTTTAATTACGCCAGGGATTGCCTTTTCTATAGTAAATTTTGCAAAAAAATAATTTTCTACTGTCGCAAATTTTAATTAGGCCAGGGATTGCGTTTTCTATAGTAAATTAATCAAAAAATAATTTTCTACTGTCGCAAATTTTAATTACGCCAGGGATTGCCTTTTCTATAGTAAATTATTCAAAAAATAATTTTCTACTGTCGCAAATTTCAAATCCGCCAGGGATTGCCTTTTCTATAGTAAATTATTCAAAAAATAATTTTTTACTGTCGCAAGTTTTAATTACGCCAGGGATTGCCTTTTCTATAGTAAATTATTCAAAAAATAATTTTTTAGTGTCGCAAATTTCAAATCCGCCAGGGATTGCCTTTTCTTTAGTAAATTATTCAAAAAAATAATTTTTTACTGTCGCAAATTTCAAATCCGCCAGGGATTGCCTTTTCTATAGTAAATTATTCAAAAAATAATTTTCAACTGTCGCAAATTTTAATTACGCCAGGGATTGCCTTTTCTATAGTAAATTATTCAAAAAATAATTTTCAACTGTCGCAAATTTTAATCACTCCAGGGATTGCCTTTTCTATAGTAAATTATTCAAAAAATAATTTTTTACTGTCGCAAATTTCAAATCCGCCAGGGATTGCCTTTTCAATAGTAAATTATTCAAAAAATAATTTTCAACTGTCGCAAATTTTAATTACGCCAGGGATTGCCTTTTCTATAGTAAATTATTCAAAAAATAATTTTTTACTGTCGCAAATTTCAAATCCGCCAGGGATTGCCTTTTCTATAGTAAATTATTCAAAAAATAATTTTTTACTGTCGCAAATTTCAAATCCGCCAGGGATTGCCTTTTCTATAGTAAATTATTCAAAAAATAATTTTCAACTGTCGCAAATTTTAAATACGCCAGGGATTGCCTTTTCTATAGTAAATTATTCAAAAAATAATTTTCAACTGTCTCAAATTTTAATTACGCCAGGGATTGCCTTTTCTATAGTAAATTATTCAAAAAATAATTTTTTACTGTCGCAAATTTTAAATACGCCAGGGATTGCCTTTTCTATAGTAAATTTTGCAAAAAAATAATTTTTTACTGTCGCAAATTTTAATTACGCCAGGGATTGCCTTTTCTATAGTAAATTATTCAAAAAATAATTTTTTACTGTCGCAAATTTCAAATCCGCCAGGGATTGCCTTTTCTATAGTAAATTTTTCAAAAAATAATTTTTTACTGTCGCAAATTTTAAATATCCCAGGGATTGCCTTTTCTATAGTAAATTATTCAAAAAATAATTTTCAACTGTCGCAAATTTTAATTACGCCAGGGATTGCCTTTTCTATAGTAAATTATTCAAAAAATAATTTTCAAATGTCGCAAATTTCAAATCCGCCAGGGATTGCCTTTTCTATAGTAAATTATTCAAAAAATAATTTTCTACTGTCGCAACTTTTAATTGCGCCAGGGATTGCCTTTTCTATAGTAAATTATTCAAAAAATAATTTTTTACTGTCTTAAATTTTAATTACGACAGGGATTGCCTTTTCTATAGTAAATTACTCAAAAAATTATTTTCAACTGTCGCAAATTTTAATTGCGCCAGGGATTGCCTTTTCTATAGTAAATTATTCAAAAAATAATTTTCTACTGTCGCAAATTTTAATTACGCCAGGGATTGCCTTTTCTATAGTAAATTATTCAAAAAATAATTTTCAACTGTCGCAAATTTTAATTACGCCAGGGATTGCCTTTTCTATAGTAAATTATTCAAAAAATAATTTTTTACTGTCGCAAATTTCAAATCCGCCAGGGATTGCCTTTTTTATAGTAAATTATTCAAAAAATAATTTTTTACTGTCGCAAGTTCTAATTACGCCAGGGATTGCCTTTTCTATAGTAAATTATTCAAAAAATAATTTTTTACTGTCGCAAATTTCAAATCCGCCAGGGATTGCCTTTTCTACAGTAAATTTTGCAAAAAATAATTTTTTATTATCGCAAGTTTTAATTGCGCCAGGGATTGCCTTTTCTATAGTAAATTTTTCAAAAATAATTTTTTACTGTCGCAAATTTCAAATCCGCCAGGGATTGCCTTTTCTATAGTAAATTATTCAAAAAATAATTTTCAACTGTCGCAAATTTTAGTTACGCCAGGGATTGCCTTTTCTATAGTAAATTATTCAAAAAATAATTTTCAACTGTCGCAAATTTTAATTACTCCAGGGATTGCCTTTTCTATAGTAAATTATTCAAAAAATAATTTTTTACTGTCGCAAATTTCAAATCCGGCAGGGATTGCCTTTTCTATAGTAAATTATTCAAAAAATAATTTTCTACTGTCGCAAATTTTAATTACGCCAGGGATTGCCTTTTCTATAGTAAATTATTCAAAAAATAATTTTATACTGTCGCAAATTTTAAATACGCAGGGATTGCCTTTTCTATAGTAAATTATTCAAAAAATATTTTTTTACTGTCGCAAATTTTAATTACGCCAAGGATTGCCTTTTCTATAGTAAATTTTGCAAAAAAATAATTTTGTACTGTCGCAAATTTTAATTACGCCAGGGATTGCCTTTTCTATAGTAAATTATTCAAAAAATAATTTTCTACTGGCGCAAATTTTAATTACGCCAGGGATTGCCTTTTCTATAGTAAATTATTCAAAAAATAATTTTCTACTGTCGCAAATTTCAAATCCGCCAGGGATTGCCTTTTCTGTAGTAAATTATTCAAAAAATAATTTTTTACTGTCGCAAGTTTTAATTACGCCAGGGATTGCCTTTTCTATAGTAAATTATTCAAAAAATAATTTTTTACTGTCGCAAATTTCAAATCCGCCAGGGATTGCCTTTTCTATAGTAAATTATTCAAAAAATAATTTTTTACTGTCGCAAATTTCAAATCCGCCAGGGATTGCCTTTTCTATAGTAAATTATTCAAAAAATAATTTTCAACTGTCGCAAATTTTAATTACGCCAGGGATTGCCTTTTCTATAGCAAATTATTCAAAAAATAATTTTCAACTGTCGCAAATTTTAATTACGCCAGGGATTGCCTTTTCTATAGTAAATTATTCAAAAAATAATTTTTTACTGTCGCAAATTTCAAATCCGCCAGGGATTGCCTTTTCTTTAGTAAATTATTCAAAAAATAATTTTCTACTGTCGCAAATTTTAATTACGCCAGGGATTGCCTTTTCTATAGTAAATTATTCAAAAAATAATTTTTTACTGTCGCAAATTTCAAATCCGCCAGGGATTGCCTTTTCTATAGTAAATTATTCAAAAAATAATTTTCTACTGTCGCAAATTTTAATTACGCCAGGGATTGCCTTTTCTATAGTAAATTATTCAAAAAATAATTTTTTACTGTCGCAAATTTCAAATCCGCCAGGGATTGCCTTTCCTATAGTAAATTATTCAAAAAATAATTTTCTACTGTCGCAAATTTTAATTGCGCCAGGGATTGCCTTTTCTATAGTAAATTATTCAAAAAATAATTTTCAACTGTCGCAAATTTTAATTACGCCAGGGATTGCCTTTTCTATAGTAAATTATTCAAAAAATAATTTTTTACTGTCGCAAATTTTAAATACGCCAGGGCTTGCCTTTTCTATAGTAAATTTTACAAAAAAATAGTTTTTTACTGTCGCAAATTTTAATTACGCCAGGGATTGCCTTTTCTATAGTAAATTATTCAAAAAATAATTTTCAACTGTCGCAAATTTCAAATCCACCAGGGATTGCCTTTTCTATAGTAAATTATTCAAAAAATAATTTTCTACTGTCGCAAATTTTAATTGCGCCAGGGATTGCCTTTTCTATAGTAAATTATTCAAAAAATAATTTTTTACTTTCGCAAATTTTAATTACGCCAGGGATTGCCTTTTCTATAGTAAATTATTCAAAAAATAATTTTCTACTGTCGCAAATTTTAATTACGCCAGGGATTGCCTTTTCCATAGTAAATTATTCAAAAAATAATTTTATACTGTCGCAAATTTTAATTACGCCAGGGATTGCCTTTTCTATAGTAAATTATTCAAAAAATAATTTTCTACTGTCGCAAATTTCAAATCCGCCAGGGATTGCCTTTTCTATAGTAAATTATTCAAAAAATAATTTTTTACTGTCGCAAGTTTTAATTACGCCAGGGATTGCCTTTTCTATAGTAAATTATTCAAAAAATAATTTTTTACTGTCGCAAATTTCAAATCCGCCAGGGATTGCCTTTTCTACAGTAAATTTTGCAAAAAATAATTTTTTATTATCGCAAGTTTTAATTGCGCCAGGGATTGCATTTTCTACAGTAAATTTTTCAAAATATTAATTTTTTACTGTCGCAAATTTTAAATACGCCAGGTATTGCCTTTTCTATAGTAAATTATTCAAAAAATAATTTTCTACTGTCGCAAATTTTAATTACGCCAGGGATTGCCTTTTCTATAGTAAATTATTCAAAAAATAATATTATACTGTCGCAAATTTTAATTACGCCAGGGACTGCCTTTTCTATAGTAAATTATTCAAAAAATAATTTTTTACTGTCGGAAATTTTAATTACGCCAGGGATTGCCTTTTCTATAGTAAATTATTCAAAAAATAATTTTCAACTGTCGCAAATTTTAATTGCGCCAGGGATTGCCTTTTCTATAGTAAATTATTCAAAAAATAATTTTTTACTGTCGCAAATTTTAAGTGCGCCAGGGATTGCCTTTTCTACAGTAAATTTCTCACAAAATAATTTTCTACTGTCGCAAATTTTAATTACGCCAGGGATTGCCTTTTCTAAAGTAAATTATTCAAAAAATAATTTTTTACTGTCGCAAATTTTAATTGCGCCAGGGATTGCCTTTTCTACAGTAAATTTTTCAAAAAATAATTTTTTACTGTCGCAAATTTTAAGTGCGCCAGGGATTTCCTTTTCTATAGTAAATTATTCAAAAATAATTTCCTACTGTCGCAAATTTTAATTACGCCAGGGATTGCCTCTTCTATAGTAAATTATTCAAAAAATAATTTTTTACTGTCGCAAATTTTAATTGCGCCAGGGATTGCCTTTTCTACAGTAAATTTTTCAAAATATTAATTTTTACTGTCGCAAATTTTAAATACGCCAGGGATTGCCTTTTCTATAGTAAATTATTCAAAAAATAATTTTTTACTGTCGCAAATTTCAAATCCGCCAGGGATTGCCTTTTCTATAGTAAATTATTCAAAAAATAATTTTCAACTGTCGCAAATTTTAATTACGCCAGGGATTGCCTTTTCTATAGTAAATTATTCAAAAAATAATTTTCAACTGTCGCAAATTTTAATTTCGCCAGGGATTGCCTTTTCTATAGTAAATTATTCAAAAAATAATTTTTTACTGTCGCAAATTTCAAATCCGCCAGGGATTGCCTTTTCTATAGTAAATTATCCAAAAAATTATTTTCTATTGTCGCAAATTTTAATTACGCCAGGGATTGCCTTTTCTATAGTAAATTATTCAAAAAATAATTTTTTACTGTCGCAAATTTCAAATCCGCCAGGGATTGCCTTTTCTATAGTAAATTATTCAAAAAATAATTTTCTACTGTCGCAAATTTTAATTACGCCAGGGATTGCCTTTTCTATAGTAAATTATTCAAAAAATAATTTTTTACTGTCGCAAATTTCAAATCCGCCAGGGATTGCCTTTTCTATAGTAAATTATTCAAAAAATAATTTTCTACTGTCGCAAATTTTAATTGCGCCAGGGATTGCCTTTTCTATAGTAAATTATTCAAAAAATAATTTTCTAATTACGCCAGGGATTGCCTTTTCTATAGTAAATTATTCAAAAAATAATTTTCAACTGTCGCAAATTTTAATTACGCCAGGGATTGCCTTTTCTATAGTAAATAATTCAAAAAATAATTTTCTACTGTCGCAAAATTTAATTACGCCAGGGATTGCCTTTTCTATAGTAAATTATTCAAAAAATAATTTTATACTGTCGCAAATTTTAAATACGCCAGGGATTGCCTTTTCTATAGTAAATTATTCAAAAAATATTTTTTTACTGTCGCAAATTTTAATTACGCCAAGGATTGCCTTTTCTATAGTAAATTTTGCAAAAAAATAATTTTGTACTGTCGCAAATTTTAATTACGCCAGGGATTGCCTTTTCTATAGTAAATTATTCAAAAAATAATTTTCTACTGGCGCAAATTTTAATTACGCCAGGGATTGCCTTTTCTATAGTAAATTATTCAAAAAATAATTTTCTACTGTCGCAAATTTCAAATCCGCCAGGGATTGCCTTTTCTGTAGTAAATTATTCAAAAAATAATTTTTTACTGTCGCAAGTTTTAATTACGCCAGGGATTGCCTTTTCTATAGTAAATTATTCAAAAAATAATTTTTTACTGTCGCAAATTTCAAATCCGCCAGGGATTGCCTTTTCTATAGTAAATTATTCAAAAAATAATTTTTTACTGTCCCAAATTTCAAATCCGCCAGGGATTGCCTTTTCTATAGTAAATTATTCAAAAATAATTTTCAACTGTCGCAAATTTTAATTACGCCAGGGATTGCCTTTTCTATAGCAAATTATTCAAAAAATAATTTTCAACTGTCGCAAATTTTAATTACGCCAGGGATTGCCTTTTCTATAGTAAATTATTCAAAAAATAATTTTTTACTGTCGCAAATTTCAAATCCGCCAGGGATTGCCTTTTCTTTAGTAAATTATTCAAAAAATAATTTTCTACTGTCGCAAATTTTAATTACGCCAGGGATTGCCTTTTCTATAGTAAATTATTCAAAAAATAATTTTTTACTGTCGCAAATTTCAAATCCGCCAGGGATTGCCTTTTCTATAGTAAATTATTCAAAAAAAAATTTTCTACTGTCGCAAATTTTAATTACGCCAGGGATTGCCTTTTCTATAGTAAATTATTCAAAAAATAATTTTTTACTGTCGCAAATTTCAAATCCGCCAGGAATTGCCTTTCCTATAGTAAATTATTCAAAAAATAATTTTCTACTGTCGCAAATTTTAATTGCGCCAGGGATTGCCTTTTCTATAGTAAATTATTCAAAAAATAATTTTCAACTGTCGCAAATTTTAATTACGCCAGGGATTGCCTTTTCTATAGTAAATTATTCAAAAAATAATTTTTTACTGTCGCAAATTTTAAATATATAGTAAATTTTTGCAAAAAATAATTTTCTACTATCGCAAATTTTAAATATGCCGGGGATTGCCTTTTCTATAGTAAATTATTCAAAAAATAATTTTCTACTGTCGCAAATTTTAAATATCCCAGGGATTGCCTTTTCTATAGTAAATTATTCAAAAAATAATTTTATTCTGTCCCAAATTTTAAATATCCCAGGGATTGCCTTTTCTATAGTAAATTATTCAAAAAATTATTTTACACTGTCGCAAATTTTAATTACGCCAGGGATTGCCTTTTCTATAGTAAATTATTCAAAAAATAATTTTATACTGTCGCAAATTTTAATTACGCCAGGGATTGCCTTTTCTATAGTAAATTATTCAAAAAATATTTTTTTACTGTCGCAAATTTCAAATCAGCCAGGGATTGCCTTTTCTATAGTAAATTATTCAAAAAATAATTTTTTACTGTCGAAAATTTCAAATCCGCCAGGGATTGCCTTTTCTATAGTAAATTATTCAAAAAATAATTTCTACTGTCGCAAATTTTAATTACGCCAGGGATTGCCTTTTCTATAGTAAATTATTCAAAAAATAATTTTTTACTGTCGCAAATTTTAAGTGCGCAAGGGATTGCCTTTTCTACAGTAAATTTCTCACAAAATAATTTTCTACTGTCGCAAATTTTAATTACGCCAGGGATTGCCTTTTCTATAGTAAATTATTCAAAAAATAATTTTATACTGTCGCAAATTTTAATTGCGCCAGGGATTGCCTTTTCTACAGTAAATTTTTCAAAAAATAATTTTTTACTGTCGCAAATTTTAAGTGCGCCAGGGATTGCCTTTTCTATAGTTAATTATTCAAAAAATAATTTTCTACTGTCGCAAATTTTAATTACGCCAGGGATTGCCTTTTCTATAGTAAATTATTAAAAAAATAATTTTTTACTGTCGCAAATTTTAATTGCGCCAGGGATTGCCTTTTCTACAGTAAATTTTTCAAAATATTAATTTTTTACTGTCGCAAATTTTAAATACGCCAGGGATTGCCTTTTCTATAGTAAATTATTCAAAAAATAATTTTTTACTTTCGCAAATTTCAAATCCGCCAGGGATTGCCTGTTCTATAGTAAATTATTCAAAAAATAATTTTCAACTGTCGCAAATTTTAATTACGCCAGGGATTGCCTTTTCTATAGTAAATTATTCAAAAAATAATTTTCAACTGTCGCAAATTTTAATTACGCCAGTGATTGCTTTTTCTATAGTAAATTATTCAAAAAATAATTTTTTACTGTCGCAAATTTCAAATCTGCCAGGGATTGCCTTTTCTATAGTAAATTATTCAAAAAATAATTTTCTACTGTCGCAAATTTTAATTACGCCAGGGATTGCCTTTTCTATAGTAAATTATTCAAAAAATAATTTTTTACTGTCGCAAATTTCAAATCCGCCAGGGATTGCCTTTTCTATAGTAAATTATTCAAAAAATAATTTTCTACTGTCGCAAATTTTAATTACGCCAGGGATTGCCTTTTCTATAGTAAATTATTCAAAAAATAATTTATTACTGTCGCAAATTTCAAATCCGCCAGGGATTGCCTTTTCTATAGTAAATTATTCAAAAAATAATTTTTTACTGTCGCAAATTTCAAATCCGCCAGGGATTGCCTTTTCTATAGTAAATTATTCAAAAAATAATTTTCTACTGTCGCAAATTTTAATTACGCCAGGGATTGCCTTTTCTATAGTAAATTATTCAAAAAATAATTTTCTACTGTCGCAAATTTCAAATCCGCCAGGGATTGCCTTTTCTATAGTAAATTATTCAAAAAATAATTTTCAACTGTCGCAAATTTTAATTACGCCAGGGATTGCCTTTGCTATAGTAAATTATTCAAAAAATAATTTTTTACTGTCGCAAATTTTAAATACGCCAGGGATTGCCTTTTCTATAGTAAATTTTTGCAAAAAAATAATTTTTTACTGTCGCAAATTTTAATTACCCCAAGGATTGCCTTTTCTATAGTAAATTATTCAAAAAATAATTTTATACTGTCGCAAATTTCAAATCCGCCAGGGATTGCCTTTTCTATAGTAAATTTTTCAAAAAATAATATTTACTGTCGCAAATTTTAAATATCCCAGGGATTGCCTTTTCTATAGTAAATTATTCAAAAAATAATTTTCAACTGTCGCAAATTTTAATTACGCCAGGGATTGCCTTTTCTATAGTAAATTATTCAAAAAATAATTTTCAACTGTCGCAAATTTCAAATCCGCCAGGGATTGCCTTTTCTATAGTAAATTATTCAAAAAATAATTTTCTACTGTCGCAAATTTTAATTACGCCAGGGATTGCCTTTTCTATAGTAAATTATTCAAAAAATAATTTTTTACTGTCGCAAATTTCATATCCGCCAGGGATTGCCTTTTCTATAGTAAATTATTCAAAAAATAATTTTCTACTGTCGCAAATTTTAATTACGCCAGGGATTGCCTTTTCTATAGTAAATTATTCGAAAAATAATTTTTTACTGTCGCAAATTTCAAATCCGCCACGGATTGCCTTTTCTATTGTAAATTATTCAAAAAATAATTCTCTACTGTCGCAAATTTTAATTGCGCCAGGGATTGCCTTTTCTATAGTAAATTATTCAAAAAATAATTTTCAACTGTCGCAAATTTTAATTACGCCAGGGATTGCCTTTTCTATAATAAATTATTCAAAAAATAATTTTCAACTGTCGCAAATTTCAAATCCGCCAGGGATTGCCTTTTCTATAGTAAATTTTTCAGAAAATAATTTTTTACTGTCGCAAATTTTAAATATCCCAGGGATTGCCTTTTCTATAGTAAATTATTCAAAAAATAATTTTCAACTGTCGCAAATTTTAATTACGCCAGGGATTGCCTTTTCTATAGTAAATTATTGAAAAAATAATTTTCAACTGTCGCAAATTTCAAATCCGCCAGGGATTGCCTTTTCTATAGTAAATTATTCAAAAAATAATTTTCTACTGTCGCAAATTTTAATTGCGCCAGGGATTGCCTTTTCTATAGTAAATTATTCAAAAAATAATTTTTTTCTGTCGCAAATTTTAATTACGCCAGGGATTGCCTTTTCTATAGTAAATAATTCAAAAAATAATTTTCAACTGTCGCAAATTTTAATTGCGCCAGGGATTGCCTTTTCTATAGTAAATTATTCAAAAAATAATTTTCAACTGTCGCAAATTTTAATTACGCCAGGGATTGCCTTTTCTATAGTAAATTATTCAAAAAATAATTTTCTACTGTCGCAAATTTTAATTACGCCAGGGATTGCCTTTTCTATAGTAAATTATTCAAAAAATAATTTTTTACTGTCGCAAATTTCAAATCCGCCAGGGATTGCCTTTTCTATAGTAAATTATTCAAAAAATAATTTTCTACTGTCGCAAATTTTAATTGCGCCAGGGATTGCCTTTTCTATAGTAAATTATTCAAAAAATAATTTTTTACCGTCGCAAATTTTAATTACGCCAGGGATTACCTTTTCTATAGTAAATTATTCAAAAAATAATTTTCAACTGTCGCAAATTTTCATTGCGCAAGGGATTGCCTTTTCTATAGTAAATTATTCAAAAAATAATTTTCTACTGTCGCAAATTTTAATTACGCCAGGGATTGCCTTTTCTATAGTAAATTATTCAAAAAATAATTTTCAACTGTCGCAAATTGTAACTATGCCAGAGATTGCCTTTTCTATAGTAAATTATTCAAAAAATAATTTTCTACTGTCGCAAATTTTAATTACGCCAGGGATTGCCTTTTCTATAGTAAATTATTCAAAAAAGTAATTTTATACTGTCGCAAATTTTAATTACGCCAGGGATTGCCTTTTCTATAGTAAATTATTCAAAAAATAATTTTCTACTGTCGCAAATTTTAAATCCGCCTGGGATTGCCTTTTCTATAGTAAATTATTCAAAAAATAATTTTTTACTGTCGCAAGTTTTAATTACGCCAGGGATTGCCTTTTCTATAGTAAATTATTCAAAAAATAATTTTTTACTGTCGCAAATTTCAAATCCGCCAGGGATTGCCTTTTCTACAGTAAATTTTGCAAAAAATAATTTTTTATTATCGCAAGTTTTAATTGCGCCAGGGATTGCCTTTTCTACAGTAAATTTTTCAAAATATTAATTTTTTACTGTCGCAAATTTTAAATACGCCAGGTATTGCCTTTTCTATAGTAAATTATTCAAAAAATAATTTTCTACTGTCGCAAATTTTAATTACGCCAGGGATTGCCTTTTCTATAGTAAATTATTCAAAAAATAATTTTATGCTGTCGCAAATTTTAATTACGCCAGGAATTGCCTTTTCTATAGTAAATTATTCAAAAAATAATTTTTTACTATCGCAAATTTTAATTACGCCAGGGATTGCCTTTTCTATAGTAAATTATTCAAAAAATAATTTTTTACTGTCGCAAATTTCAAATCCGCCAGGGATTGCCTTTTCTATAGTAAATTTTTCAAAAAATAATTTTTTACTGTCGCAAATTTTAAATATCCCAGGGATTGCCTTTTCTATAGTAAATTATTCAAAAAATAATTTTCAACTGTCGCAAATTTTAATTACGCCAGGGATTGCATTTTCTATAGTAAATTATTCAAAAAATAATTTTCAACTGTCGCAAATTTCAAATCCGCCAGGGATTGCCTTTTCTATAGTAATTTCTTCAAAAAATAATTTTCTACTGTCGCAAATTTTAAATACGCCAGGGATTGCCTTTTCTATAGTAAATTATTCAAAAAATAATTTTTTACTGTCGCAAATTTTAATTACGCCAGGGATTGCCTTTTCTATAGTAAATTATTCAAAAAATAATTTTCAACTGTCGCAAATTTCAAATCCGCCAGGGATTGCCTTTTCTATAGTAAATTATTCAAAAAATAATTTTCTACTGTCGCAAATTTTAATTGCGCCAGGGATTGCCTTTTCTATAGTACATTATTCAAAAAATAATTTTTTACTGTCGCAAATTTTAATTACGCCAGGGATTGCCTTTTCTATAGTAAATTATTCAAAAAATAATTTTCAACTGTCGCAAATTTTAATTGCGCCAGGGATTGCCTTTTCTATAGTAAATTATTCAAAAAATAATTTTATACTGTCGCAAATTTTAATTGCGCCAGGGATTGCCTTTTCTACAGTAAATTATTCAAAAAATAATTTTCTACTGTCGCAAATTTTAATTACGCCAGGGATTGCCTTTTCTATAGTAAATTATTCAAAAAATAATTTTTTACTGTCGCAAATTTTAAATACACCAGGGATTGCCTTTTCTACAGTAAATTTTTCAAAATATTAATTTTCTACTGTCGCAAATTTTAATTACGCCAGGGATTGCCTTTTCTATAGTAAATTATTCAAAAAATAATTTTTTACTGTCGCAAATTTTAAGTGCGCCAGGGATTGCCTTTTCTACAGTAAATTTCTCACAAAATAATTTTCTACTGTCGCAAATTTTAATTACGCCAGGGATTGCCTCTTCTAAAGTAAATAATTCAAAAAATAATTTTTTACTCTCGCAAATTTTAATTGCGCCAGGGATTGCCTTTTCTACAGTAAATTTTTCAAAAAATAATTTTTTACTGTCGCAAATTTTAAGTTCGCCAGGGATTGCCTTTTCTATAGTAAATTATTCAAAAAATAATTTTCTACTGTCGCAAATTTTAATTACGCCAGGGATTGCCTTTTATATAGTAAATGATTCAAAAAATAATTTTTTACTGTCGCAAATTTTAATTGCGCCAGGGATTGCCTTTTCTACAGTAAATTTTTCAAAATATTAATTTTTTACTGTCGCAAATTTTAAATACGCCAGGGATTGCCTTTTCTATAGTAAATTATTCCAAAAATAATTTTTTACTGTCGCAAATTTCAAATCCGCCAGGGATTGCCTTTTCTATAGTAAATTATTCAAAAAATAATTTTCAACTGTCGCAAATTTTAATTACGCCAGGGATTGCCTTTTCTATAGTAAATTATTCAAAAAATAATTTTCAACTGTCGCAAATTTCAAATCCGCCAGGGATTGCCATTTCTATAGTAAATTTTTCAAAAAATAATTTTTTACTGTCGCAAATTTTAAATATCCCAGGGATTGCCTTTTCTATAGTAAATTATTCAAAAAATAATTTTCAACTGTCGCAAATTTTAATTACGCCAGGGATTGCCTTTTCTATAGTAAATTATTCAAAAAATAATTTTCAACGGTCGCAAATTTCAAATCCGCCAGGGATTGCCTTTTCTATAGTAAATTATTCAAAAAATAATTTTTTACTGTCGCAAATTTTAAGTGCGCCAGGGATTGCCTTTTCTACAGTAAATTTCTCACAAAATAATTTTCTACTGTCGCAAATTTTAATTACGCCAGGGATTGCCTCTTCTAAAGTAAATAATTCAAAAAATAATTTTTTACTCTCGCAAATTTTAATTGCGCCAGGGATTGCCTTTTCTACAGTAAATTTTTCAAAAAATAATTTTTTACTGTCGCAAATTTTAAGTTCGCCAGGGATTGCCTTTTCTATAGTAAATTATTCAAAAAATAATTTTCTACTGTCGCAAATTTTAATTACGCCAGGGATTGCCTTTTATATAGTAAATGATTCAAAAAATAATTTTTTACTGTCGCAAATTTTAATTGCGCCAGGGATTGCCTTTTCTACAGTAAATTTTTCAAAATATTAATTTTTTACTGTCGCAAATTTTAAATACGCCAGGGATTGCCTTTTCTATAGTAAATTATTCCAAAAATAATTTTTTACTGTCGCAAATTTCAAATCCGCCAGGGATTGCCTTTTCTATAGTAAATTATTCAAAAAATAATTTTCAACTGTCGCAAATTTTAATTACGCCAGGGATTGCCTTTTCTATAGTAAATTATTCAAAAAATAATTTTCAACTGTCGCAAATTTCAAATCCGCCAGGGATTGCCATTTCTATAGTAAATTTTTCAAAAAATAATTTTTTACTGTCGCAAATTTTAAATATCCCAGGGATTGCCTTTTCTATAGTAAATTATTCAAAAAATAATTTTCAACTGTCGCAAATTTTAATTACGCCAGGGATTGCCTTTTCTATAGTAAATTATTCAAAAAATAATTTTCAACGGTCGCAAATTTCAAATCCGCCAGGGATTGCCTTTTCTATAGTAAATTATTCAAAAAATAATTTTCTACTGTCGCAAATTTTAATTGCGCCAGGGATTGCCTTTTCTATAGTAAATTATTCAAAAAATAATTTTTTACTGTCGCAAATTTTAATTACGCCAGGGATTGCCTTTTCTATAGTAAATTATTCAAAAAATAATTTTCAACTGTCGCAAATTTTAATTACGCCAGGGATTGCCTTTTCTATAGTAAATTATTCAAAAAATAATTTTCAACTGTCGCAAATTTTAATTACGCCAGGGATTGCCTTTTCTATAGTAAATTATTCAAAAAATAATTTTTTACTGTCGCAAATTTCAAATCCGCCAGGGATTGCCTTTTCTATAGTAAATTATTCAAAAAATAATTTTCTACTGTCGCAAATTTTAATTGCGCCAGGGATTGCCTTTTCTATAGTAAATTATTCAAAAAATAATTTTTTACTGTCGCAAATTTTAATTACGCCAGGGATTGCCTTTTCTATAGTAAATTATTCAAAAAATTATTTTCAACTGTCGCAAATTTTAATTGCGCCAGGGATTGCCTTTTCTATAGTAAATTTTTCAAAAAATAATTTTCTACTGTCGCAAATTTTAATTACGCCAGGGATTGCCTTTTCTATAGTAAATTATTCAAAAAATAATTTTCAACTGTCGCAAATTTTAATTACGCCAGGGATTGCCTTTTCTATAGTAAATTATTCAAAAAATAATTTTCTACTGTCGCAAATTTTAATTACGCCAGGGATTGCCTTTTCTATAGTAAATTATTCAACAAATAATTTTTTACTGTCGCAAATTTTAATTACGCCAGGGATTGCCTTTTCTATAGTAAATTATTCAAAAAATAATTTTCTACTGTCGCAAATTTCAAATCCGCCAGGGATTGCCTTTTCTATAGTAAATTATTAAAAAAATAATTTTTTACTGTCGCAAGTTTTAATTACGCCAGGGATTGCCTTTTCTGTAGTAAATTATTCAAAAAATAATTTTTTACTGTCGCAAATTTCAAATCCGCCAGGGATTGCCTTTTCTACAGTAAATTTTGCAAAAAATAATTTTTGATTATCGCAAGTTTTAATTGCGCCAGGGATTGCATTTTCTACAGTAAATTTTTCAAAATATTAATTTTTTACTGCCGCAAATTTTAAATACGCCAGGTATTGCCTTTTCTATAGTAAATTATTCAAAAAATAATTTTCTACTGTCGCAAATTTTAATTACGCCAGGGATTGCCTATTCTATAGTAAATTATTCAAAAAATAATTTTATACTGTCGCAAATTTTAATTACGCCAGGGATTGCCTTTTCTATAGTAAATTATTCAAAAAATAATTTTTTACTGTCGCAAATTTTAATTACGCCAGGGATTGCCTTTCTATAGTAAATTATTCAAAAAATAATTTTTTTACTGTCGCAAATTTCAAATCCGCCAGGGATTGCCTTTTCTATAGTAAATTTTTCAAAAAATAATTTTTTACTGTCGCAAATTTTGAATATCCCAGGGATTGCCTCTTCTATAGTAAATTATTCAAAAAATAATTTTCAACTGTCGCAAATTTTAATTACGCCAGGGATTGCCTTTTCTATAGTAAATTATTCAAAAAATAATTTTCAACTGTCGCAAATTTCAAAACCGCCAGGGATTGCCTTTTCTATAGTAAATTATTCAAAAAATAATTTTCTACTGTCGCAAATTTTAAATACGCCAGGGATTGCCTTTTCTATAGTAAATTATTCAAAAAATAATTTTTTACTGTCGCAAATTTTAATTACGCCAGGGATTGTCTTTTCTATAGTAAATTATTCAAAAAATAATTTTCAACTGTCGCAAATTTCAAATCCGGCAGGGATTGCCTTTTCTATAGTAAATTATTCAAAAAATAATTTTCTACTGTCGCAAATTTTAATTGCGCCAGGGATTGCCTTTTCTATAGTACATTATTCAAAAAATAATTTTTTACTGTCGCAAATTTTAAATACGCCAGGGATTGCCTTCTCTATAGTAAATTATTCAAAAAATAATTTTCAACTGTCGCAAATTTTAATTGCGCCAGGGATTGCCTTTTCTATAGTAAATTATTCAAAAAATAATTTTATACTGTCGCAAATTTTAATTGCGCCAGGGATTGCCTTTTCTACAGTAAATTATTCAAAAAATAATTTTCTATTGTCGCAAATTTCAAATCCGCCAGGGATTGCCTTTTCTATAGTAAATTATTCAAAAAATAATTTTCTACTGTCGCAAATTTTAAATACGCCAGGGATTGCCTTTTCTATAGTAAATTATTCAAAAAATAATTTTTTACTGTCGCAAATTTTAATTACGCCAGGGATTGCCTTTTCTATAGTAAATTATTCAAAAAATAATTTTCAACTGTCGCAAATTTCAAATCCGCCAGGGATTGCCTTTTCTATAGAAAATTATTCAAAAAATAATTTTCTACTGTCGCAAATTTTAATTGCGCCAGGGATTGCCTTTTCTATAGTACTTTATTCAAAAAATAATTTTTTACTCTCGCAAATTTTTATTACGCCAGGGATTGCCTTTTCTATAGTAAATTATTCAAGAAATAATTTTCAACTGTCGCAAATTTTAATTGCGCCAGGGATTGCCTTTTCTATAGTAAATTATTCAAAAAATAATTTTATACTGTCGCAAATTTTAATTGCGCCAGGGATTACCTTTTCTACAGTAAATTATTCAAAAAATAATTTTCTACTGTCGCAAATTTTAATTACGCCAGGGATTGCCTTTTCTATAGTAAATTATTCAAAAAATAATTTTTTACTGTCGCAAATTTTAAATAGGCCAGGGATTGCCTTTTCTACAGTAAATTTTTCAAAATATTAATTTTCTACTGTCGCAAATTTTAATTACGCCAGGGATTGCCTTTTCTATAGTAAATTATTCAAAAAATAATTTTTTACTGTCGCAAATTTTAAGTGCGCCAGGGATTGCCTTTTCTACAGTAAATTTCTCACAAAATAATTTTCTACTGTCGCAAATTTTAATTACGCCAGGGATTGCCTTTTCTAAAGTAAATTATTCAAAAAATAATTTTTTACTGTCGCAAATTTTAATTGCGCCAGGGATTGCCTTTTCTACAGTAAATTTTTCAAAAAATAATTTTTTACTGTCGCAAATTTTAAGTGCGCCAGGGATTGCCTTTTCTATAGTAAATTATTCAAAAAATAATTTTCTACTGTCGCAAATTTTAATTAAGCCAGGGATTGCCTTTTCTATAGTAAATTATTCAAAAAATAATTTTTTACTGTCGCAAATTTTAATTGCGCCAGGGATTGCCTTTTCTACAGTAAATTTTTCAAAATATTAATTTTTTACTGTCGCAAATTTTAAATACGCCAGGGATTGCCTTTTCTATAGTAAATTATTCAAAAAATAATTTTTTACTGTCGCAAATTTCAAATCCGCCAGGGATTGCCTTTTCTATAGTAAGTTATTCAAAAAATAATTTTCAACTGTGGCAAATTTTAATTACGCCAGGGATTGCCTTTTCTATAGTAAATTATTCAAAAAATAATTTTCAACTGTCGCAAATTTTAATTACGCCAGGGATTGCCTTTTCTATAGAAAATTATTCAAAAAATAATTTTTTACTGTCGCAAATTTCAAATCCGCCAGGGATTGCCTTTTCTATAGTAAATTATTCAAAAAATAATTTTCTACTGTCGCAAATTTTAATTACGCCAGGGATTGCCTTTTCTATAGTAAATTATTCAAAAAATAATTTTTTACTGTCGCAAATTTCAAATCCGCCAGGGATTGCCTTTTCTATAGTAAATTATTCAAAAAATAATTTTCTACTGTCGCAAATTTTAATTACGCCAGGGATTGCCTTTTCTATAGTAAATTATTCAAAAAATAATTTTTTACTGTCGCAAATTTCAAATCCGCCAGGGATTGCCTTTTCTATAGTATATTATTAAAAATATTAATTTTTTACTGTCGAAAATTTTAATTACGCCAGGGATTGCCTTTTCTATAGCAAATTATTCAAAAAATAATTTTCAACTGTCGCAAATTTAAAATCTGCCAGGGATTGCCTTTTCTATAGTAAGTTATTCAAAAAATAATTTTCTACTGTCGCAAATTTTAATTACGCCAGGGATTGCCTTTTCTATAGTAAAATATTCAAAAAATAATTTTCAACTGTCGCAAATTTTAATTACGCCAGGGATTGCCTTTTCTATAGAAAATTATTCAAAAAATAATTTTTTACTGTCGCAAATTTCAAATCCGCCAGGGATTGCCTTTTCTATAGTAAATTATTCAAAAAATAATTTTCTACTGTCGCAAATTTTAATTACGCCAGGGATTGCCTTTTCTATAGTAAATTATTCAAAAAATAATTTTTTACTGTCGCAAATTTCAAATCCGCCAGGGATTGCCTTTTCTATAGTAAATTATTCAAAAAATAATTTTCTACTGTCGCAAATTTTAATTACGCCAGGATTGCCTTTTCTATAGTAAATTATTCAAAAAATAATTTTTTACTGTCGCAAATTTCAAATCCGCCAGGGATTGCCTTTTCTATAGTAAATTATTCAAAAAATAATTTTCTACTGTCGCAAATTTTAATTGCGCCAGGGATTGCCTTTTCTATAGTAAATTATTCAAAAAATAATTTTCAACTATCGCAAATTTTAATTACGCCAGGTATTGCCTTTTCTATAGTAAATTATTCAAAAAATAATTTTCAACTGTCGCAAATTTTAATTGCGCCAGGGATTGCCTTTTCTATAGTAAATTATTCAAAAAATATTTTTTTACTGTCGGAAATTTCAAATCCGCTAGGGATTGCCTTTTCTATAGTAAATTATTCAAAAAATAATTTTCTACTGTCGCAAATTTTAATTACGCCAGGGATTGCCTTTTCTATAGTAAATTATTCAAGAAATAATTTTCTACTGTCGCAAATTTTAATTGCGCCAGGTATTGCCTTTTCTATAGTAAATTATTCAAAAAATAATTTTTTACTGTCGCAAATTTTAAGTACGCCAGGGATTGCCTTTTCTATAGTAAATTATTCAAAAAATAATTTTCAACTGTCGCAAATTTTAATTGCGCCAGGGATTGCCTTTTCTATAGTAAATTATTCAAAAAATTATTTTCTACTGTCGCAAATTTTAATTACGCCAGGGATTGCCTTTTCTATAGTAAATTATTCAAAAAATTATTTTCTACTGTCGCAAATTTTAATTACGCCAGGGATTGCCTTTTCTATAGTAAATTATTCAAAAAATAATTTTCTACTGTCGCAAATTTTAATAGCGCCAGGGATTGCCTTTTCTATAGTAAATTATTCAAAAAATTATTTTTTACTGTCGCAAATTTTAATTACGCCAGGGATTGCCTTTTCTATAGTAAATTATTCAAAAAGTAATTTTTCACTGTCGCAAATTTCAAATCCGCCAGGGATTGCCTTTTCTATAGTAAATTATTCAAAACATAATTTTCTACTCTCGCAAATTTTAATTACGCCAGGGATTGCCTTTTCTATAGTAAATTATTCAAAAAATAATTTTTTACTGTCGCAAATTTCAAATCCGCCAGGGATTGCCTTTTCTATAGTAAATTATTCAAAAAATAATTTTCTACTGTCGCAAATTTTAATTACGCCAGGGATTGCCTTTTCTATAGTAAATTATTCAAAAAATAATTTTTTACTGTCGCAAATTTCAAATCCGCCAGGGATTGCCTTTTCTATAGTAAATTATTCAAAAAATAATTTTCTGCTGTCGCAAATTTTAATTGCGCCAGGGATTGCCTTTTCTATAGTAAATTATTCAAAAAATAATTTTCCACTGTCGCAAATTTTAATTACGCCAGGGATTGCCTTTTCTATAGTAAATTATTCAAAAATTAATTTTCAACTGTCGCAAATTTTAATTGCGCCAGGGATTGCCTTTTCTATAGTAAATTATTCAAAAAATAATTTTTTACTGTCGCAAATTTCAAATCCGCCAGGGATTGCCTTTTCTATAGTAAATTATTCAAAAAATAATTTTCTACTGTCGCAAATTTTAATTACGCCAGGGATTGCCTTTTCTATAGTAAATTATTCAAAAAATAATTTTCTACTGTCGCAAATTTTAATTGCGCCAGGGATTGCCTTTTCTATAGTAAATTATTCAAAAAATAATTTTTTACTGTCGCAAATTTTAATTACGCCAGGGATTGCCTTTTCTATAGTAAATTATTCAAAAAATAATTTTCAACTGTCGCAAATTTCAAATCCGCCAGGGATTGCCTTTTCTATAGTAAATTTTTCAAAAAATAATTTTTTACTGTCGCAAATTTTAAATATCCCAGGGATTGCCTTTTCTATAGTAAATTATTCAAAAAATAATTTTCAACTGTCGCAAATTTTAATTACGCCAGGGATTGCCTTTTCTATAGTAAATTATTCAAAAAATTATTTTCAACGGTCGCAAATTTCAAATCCGCCAGGGATTGCCTTTTCTATAGTAAATTATTCAAAAAATAATTTTCTACTGTCGCAAATTTTAAATACGCCAGGGATTGCCTTTTCTATAGTAAATTATTCAAAAAATAATTTTTTACTGTCGCAAATTTTAATTACGCCAGGGATTGTCTTTTCTATAGTAAATTATTCAAAAAATAATTTTCAACTGTCGCAAATTTCAAATCCGGCAGGGATTGCCTTTTCTATAGTAAATTATTCAAAAAATAATTTTCTACTGTCGCAAATTTTAATTGCGCCAGGGATTGCCTTTTCTATAGTACATTATTCAAAAAATAATTTTTTACTGTCGCAAATTTTAAATACGCCAGGGATTGCCTTCTCTATAGTAAATTATTCAAAAAATAATTTTCAACTGTCGCAAATTTTAATTGCGCCAGGGATTGCCTTTTCTATAGTAAATTATTCAAAAAATAATTTTATACTGTCGCAAATTTTAATTGCGCCAGGGATTGCCTTTTCTACAGTAAATTATTCAAAAAATAATTTTCTATTGTCGCAAATTTCAAATCCGCCAGGGATTGCCTTTTCTATAGTAAATTATTCAAAAAATAATTTTCTACTGTCGCAAATTTTAAATACGCCAGGGATTGCCTTTTCTATAGTAAATTATTCAAAAAATAATTTTTTACTGTCGCAAATTTTAATTACGCCAGGGATTGCCTTTTCTATAGTAAATTATTCAAAAAATAATTTTCAACTGTCGCAAATTTCAAATCCGCCAGGGATTGCCTTTTCTATAGAAAATTATTCAAAAAATAATTTTCTACTGTCGCAAATTTTAATTGCGCCAGGGATTGCCTTTTCTATAGTACATTATTCAAAAAATAATTTTTTACTCTCGCAAATTTTTATTACGCCAGGGATTGCCTTTTCTATAGTAAATTATTCAAGAAATAATTTTCAACTGTCGCAAATTTTAATTGCGCCAGGGATTGCCTATTCTATAGTAAATTATTCAAAAAATAATTTTATACTGTCGCAAATTTTAATTGCGCCAGGCATTACCTTTTCTACAGTAAATTATTCAAAAAATAATTTTCTACTGTCGCAAATTTTAATTACGCCAGGGATTGCCTTTTCTATAGTAAATTATTCAAAAAATAATTTTTTACTGTCGCAAATTTTAAATATCCCAGGGATTGCCTTTTCTACAGTAAATTTTTCAAAATATTAATTTTCTACTGTCGCAAATTTTAATTACGCCAGGGATTGCCTTTTCTATAGTAAATTATTCAAAAAATAATTTTTTACTGTCGCAAATTTTAAGTGCGCCAGGGATTGCCTTTTCTACAGTAAATTTCTCACAAAATAATTTTCTACTGTCGCAAATTTTAATTACGCCAGGGATTGCCTTTTCTAAAGTAAATTATTCAAAAAATAATTTTTTACTGTCGCAAATTTTAATTGCGCCAGGGATTGCCTTTTCTACAGTAAATTTTTCAAAAAATAATTTTTTACTGTCGCAAATTTTAAGTGCGCCAGGGATTGCCTTTTCTATAGTAAATTATTCAAAAAATAATTTTCTACTGTCGCAAATTTTAATTAAGCCAGGGATTGCCTTTTCTATAGTAAATTATTCAAAAAATAATTTTTTACTGTCGCAAATTTTAATTGCGCCAGGGATTGCCTTTTCTACAGTAAATTTTTCAAAATATTAATTTTTTACTGTCGGAAATTTTAAATACGCCAGGGATTGCCTTTTCTATAGTAAATTATTCAAAAAATAATTTTTTACTGTCGCAAATTTCAAATCCGCCAGGGATTGCCTTTCTATAGTAAGTTATTCAAAAAATAATTTTCAACTGTGGCAAATTTTAATTACGCCAGGGATTGCCTTTTCTATAGTAAATTATTCAAAAACTAATTTTCAACTGTCGCAAATTTTAATTACGCCAGGGATTGCCTTTTCTATAGAAAATTATTCAAAAAATAATTTTTTACTGTCGCAAATTTCAAATCCGCCAGGGATTGCCTTTTCTATAGTAAATTATTCAAAAAATAATTTTCTACTGTCGCAAATTTTAATTACGCCAGGGATTGCCTTTTCTATAGTAAATTATTCAAAAAATAATTTTTTACTGTCGCAAATTTCAAATCCGCCAGGGATTGCCTTTTCTATAGTAAATTATTCAAAAAATAATTTTCTACTGTCGCAAATTTTAATTACGCCAGGGATTGCCTTTTCTATAGTAAATTATTCAAAAAATAATTTTTTACTGTCGCAAATTTCAAATCCGCCAGGGATTGCCTTTTCTATAGTATATTATTAAAAATATTAATTTTTTACTGTCGAAAATTTTAATTACGCCAGGGATTGCCTTTTCTATAGCAAATTATTCAAAAAATAATTTTCAACTGTCGCAAATTTAAAATCTGCCAGGGATTGCCTTTTCTATAGTAAGTTATTCAAAAAATAATTTTCTACTGTCGCAAATTTTAATTACGCCAGGGATTGCCTTTTCTATAGTAAAATATTCAAAAAATAATTTTCAACTGTCGCAAATTTTAATTACGCCAGGGATTGCCTTTTCTATAGAAAATTATTCAAAAAATAATTTTTTACTGTCGCAAATTTCAAATCCGCCAGGGATTGCCTTTTCTATAGTAAATTATTCAAAAAATAATTTTCTACTGTCGCAAATTTTAATTACGCCAGGGATTGCCTTTTCTATAGTAAATTATTCAAAAAATAATTTTTTACTGTCGCAAATTTCAAATCCGCCAGGGATTGCCTTTTCTATAGTAAATTATTCAAAAAATAATTTTCTACTGTCGCAAATTTTAATTACGCCAGGGATTGCCTTTTCTATAGTAAATTATTCAAAAATAATTTTTTACTGTCGCAAATTTCAAATCCGCCAGGGATTGCCTTTTCTATAGTAAATTATTCAAAAAATAATTTTCTACTGTCGCAAATTTTAATTGCGCCAGGGATTACCTTTTCTACAGTAAATTATTCAAAAAATAATTTTCTACTGTCGCAAATTTTAATTACGCCAGGGATTGCCTTTTCTATAGTAAATTATTCAAAAAATAATTTTTTACTGTCGCAAATTTTAAATAGGCCAGGGATTGCCTTTTCTACAGTAAATTTTTCAAAATATTAATTTTCTACTGTCGCAAATTTTAATTACGCCAGGGATTGCCTTTTCTATAGTAAATTATTCAAAAAATAATTTTTTACTGTCGCAAATTTTAAGTGCGCCAGGGATTGCCTTTTCTACAGTAAATTTCTCACAAAATAATTTTCTACTGTCGCAAATTTTAATTACGCCAGGGATTGCCTTTTCTAAAGTAAATTATTCAAAAAATAATTTTTTACTGTCGCAAATTTTAATTGCGCCAGGGATTGCCTTTTCTACAGTAAATTTTTCAAAAAATAATTTTTTACTGTCGCAAATTTTAAGTGCGCCAGGGATTGCCTTTTCTATAGTAAATTATTCAAAAAATAATTTTCTACTGTCGCAAATTTTAATTAAGCCAGGGATTGCCTTTTCTATAGTAAATTATTCAAAAAATAATTTTTTACTGTCGCAACTTTTAATTGCGCCAGGGATTGCCTTTTCTACAGTAAATTTTTCAAAATATTAATTTTTTACTGTCGCAAATTTTAAATACGCCAGGGATTGCCTTTTCTATAGTAAATTATTCAAAAAATAATTTTTTACTGTCGCAAATTTCAAATCCGCCAGGGATTGCCTTTTCTATAGTAAGTTATTCAAAAAATAATTTTCAACTGTGGCAAATTTTAATTACGCCAGGGATTGCCTTTTCTATAGTAAATTATTCAAAAAATAATTTTCAACTGTCGCAAATTTTAATTACGCCAGGGATTGCCTTTTCTATAGAAAATTATTCAAAAAATAATTTTTTACTGTCGCAAATTTCAAATCCGCCAGGGATTGCCTTTTCTATAGTAAATTATTCAAAAAATAATTTTCTACTGTCGCAAATTTTAATTACGCCAGGGATTGCCTTTTCTATAGTAAATTATTCAAAAAATAATTTTTTACTGTCGCAAATTTCAAATCCGCCAGGGATTGCCTTTTCTATAGTAAATTATTCAAAAAATAATTTTCTACTGTCGCAAATTTTAATTACGCCAGGGATTGCCTTTTCTATAGTAAATTATTCAAAAAATAATTTTTTACTGTCGCAAATTTCAAATCCGCCAGGGATTGCCTTTTCTATAGTATATTATTAAAAATATTAATTTTTTACTGTCGAAAATTTTAATTACGCCAGGGATTGCCTTTTCTATAGCAAATTATTCAAAAAATAATTTTCAACTGTCGCAAATTTAAAATCTGCCAGGGATTGCCTTTTCTATAGTAAGTTATTCAAAAAATAATTTTCTACTGTCGCAAATTTTAATTACGCCAGGGATTGCCTTTTCTATAGTAAAATATTCAAAAAATAATTTTCAACTGTCGCAAATTTTAATTACGCCAGGGATTGCCTTTTCTATAGAAAATTATTCAAAAAATAATTTTTTACTGTCGCAAATTTCAAATCCGCCAGGGATTGCCTTTTCTATAGTAAATTATTCAAAAAATAATTTTCTACTGTCGCAAATTTTAATTACGCCAGGGATTGCCTTTTCTATAGTAAATTATTCAAAAAATAATTTTTTACTGTCGCAAATTTCAAATCCGCCAGGGATTGCCTTTTCTATAGTAAATTATTCAAAAAATAATTTTCTACTGTCGCAAATTTTAATTACGCCAGGGATTGCCTTTTCTATAGTAAATTATTCAAAAAATAATTTTTTACTGTCGCAAATTTCAAATCCGCCAGGGATTGCCTTTTCTATAGTAAATTATTCAAAAAATAATTTTCTACTGTCGCAAATTTTAATTGCGCCAGGGATTGCCTTTTCTATAGTAAATTATTCAAAAAATAATTTTCAACTATCGCAAATTTTAATTACGCCAGGTATTGCCTTTTCTATAGTAAATTATTCAAAAAATAATTTTCAACTGTCGCAAATTTTAATTGCGCCAGGGATTGCCTTTTCTATAGTAAATTATTCAAAAAATATTTTTTTACTGTCGCAAATTTCAAATCCGCTAGGGATTGCCTTTTCTATAGTAAATTATTCAAAAAATAATTTTCTACTGTCGCAAATTTTAATTACGCCAGGGATTGCCTTTTCTATAGTAAATTATTCAAGAAATAATTTTCTACTGTCGCAAATTTTAATTGCGCCAGGTATTGCCTTTTCTATAGTAAATTATTCAAAAAATAATTTTTTACTGTCGCAAATTTTAAGTACGCCAGGGATTGCCTTTTCTATAGTAAATTATTCAAAAAATAATTTTCAACTGTCGCAAATTTTAATTGCGCCAGGGATTGCCTTTTCTATAGTAAATTATTCAAAAAATTATTTTCTACTGTCGCAAATTTTAATTACGCCAGGGATTGCCTTTTCTATAGTAAATTATTCAAAAAATTATTTTCTACTGTCGCAAATTTTAATTACGCCAGGGATTGCCTTTTCTATAGTAAATTATTCAAAAAATAATTTTCTACTGTCGCAAATTTTAATTGCGCCAGGGATTGCCTTTTCTATAGTAAATTATTCAAAAAATAATTTTTTACTGTCGCAAATTTTAATTACGCCAGGGATTGCCTTTTCTATAGTAAATTATTCAAAAAGTAATTTTTCACTGTCGCAAATTTCAAATCCGCCAGGGATTGCCTTTTCTATAGTAAATTATTCAAAACATAATTTTCTACTCTCGCAAATTTTAATTACGCCAGGGATTGCCTTTTCTATAGTAAATTATTCAAAAAATAATTTTTTACTGTCGCAAATTTCAAATCCGCCAGGGATTGCCTTTTCTATAGTAAATTATTCAAAAAATAATTTTCTACTGTCGCAAATTTTAATTACGCCAGGGATTGCCTTTTCTATAGTAAATTATTCAAAAAATAATTTTTTACTGTCGCAAATTTCAAATCCGCCAGGGATTGCCTTTTCTATAGTAAATTATTCAAAAAATAATTTTCTGCTGTCGCAAATTTTAATTGCGCCAGGGATTGCCTTTTCCATAGTAAATTATTCAAAAAATAATTTTCCACTGTCGCAAATTTTAATTACGCCAGGGATTGCCTTTTCTATAGTAAATTATTCAAAAATTAATTTTCAACTGTCGCAAATTTTAATTGCGCCAGGGATTGCCTTTTCTATAGTAAATTATTCAAAAAATAATTTTTTACTGTCGCAAATTTCAAATCCGCCAGGGATTGCCTTTTCTATAGTAAATTATTCAAAAAATAATTTTCTACTGTCGCAAATTTTAATTACGCCAGGGATTGCCTTTTCTATAGTAAATTATTCAAAAAATAATTTTCTACTGTCGCAAATTTTAATTGCGCCAGGGATTGCCTTTTCTATAGTAAATTATTCAAAAAATAATTTTTTTACTGTCGCAAATTTTAATTACGCCAGGGATTGCCTTTTCTATAGTAAATTATTCAAAAAATAATTTTCAACTGTCGCAAATTTCAAATCCGCCAGGGATTGCCTTTTCTATAGTAAATTTTTCAAAAAATAATTTTTTACTGTCGCAAATTTTAAATATCCCAGGGATTGCCTTTTCTATAGTAAATTATTCAAAAAATAATTTTCAACTGTCGCAAATTTTAATTACGCCAGGGATTGCCTTTTCTATAGTAAATTATTCAAAAAATAATTTTCAACGGTCGGAAATTTCAAATCCGCCAGGGATTGCCTTTTCTATAGTAAATTATTCAAAAAATAATTTTCTACTGTCGCAAATTTTAAATACGCCAGGGATTGCCTTTTCTATAGTAAATTATTCAAAAAATAATTTTTTACTGTCGCAAATTTTAATTACGCCAGGGATTGTCTTTTCTATAGTAAATTATTCAAAAAATAATTTTCAACTGTCGCAAATTTCAAATCCGGCAGGGATTGCCTTTTCTATAGTAAATTATTCAAAAAATAATTTTCTACTGTCGCAAATTTTAATTGCGCCAGGGATTGCCTTTTCTATAGTACATTATTCAAAAAATAATTTTTTACTGTCGCAAATTTTAAATACGCCAGGGATTGCCTTCTCTATAGTAAATTATTCAAAAAATAATTTTCAACTGTCGCAAATTTTAATTGCGCCAGGGATTGCCTTTTCTATAGTAAATTATTCAAAAAATAATTTTATACTGTCGCAAATTTTAATTGCGCCAGGGATTGCCTTTTCTACAGTAAAATTATTCAAAAAAATAATTTTTCTATTGTCGCAAATTTCAAATCGGCCAGGGATTGCCTTTTCTATAGTAAATTATTCAAAAAATAATTTTCTACTGTCGCAAATTTTAAATACGCCAGGGATTGCCTTTTCTATAGTAAATTATTCAAAAAATAATTTTTTTACTGTCGCAAATTTTAATTACGCCAGGGATTGCCTTTTCTATAGTAAATTATTCAAAAAAATAATTTTCAACTGTCGCAAATTTCAAATCCGCCAGGGATTGCCCTTTTCTATAGAAAATTATTCAAAAAATAATTTTTCTACTGTCGCAAATTTTAATTGCGCCAGGGATTGCCTTTTTCTATAGTACATTATTCAAAAAAATAATTTTTTTACTCTCGCAAATTTTTTATTACGCCAGGGATTGCCTTTTTCTATAGTAAATTATTCAAGAAATAATTTTCAACTGTCGCAAATTTTAATTGCGCCAGGGATTGCCTTTTTCTATAGTAAATTATTCAAAAAATAATTTTTATACTGTCGCAAATTTTAATTGCGCCAGGCATTACCTTTTCTACAGTAAAATTATTCAAAAAAATAATTTTCTACTGTCGCAAATTTTAATTAGGCCAGGGATTGCCTTTTCTATAGTAAATTATTCAAAAAATAATTTTTTTACTGTCGCAAATTTTAAATAGGCCAGGGATTGCCTTTTCTACAGTAAATTTTTCAAAATATTAATTTTTCTACTGTCGCAAATTTTAATTACGCCAGGGATTGCCTTTTCTATAGTAAATTATTCCAAAAATAATTTTTTTACTGTCGCAAATTTTAAGTGCGCCAGGGATTGCCTATTCTACAGTAAATTTCTCACAAAAATAATTTTCTACTGTCGCAAATTTTAATTACGCCAGGGATTGCCTTTTCTAAAGTAAATTATTCAAAAAATAATTTTTTTACTGTCGCAAATTTTAATTGCGCCAGGGATTGCCTTTTCTACAGTAAATTTTTCAAAAAAATAATTTTTTTACTGTCGCAAATTTTTAAGTGCGCCAGGGATTGCCTTTTCTATAGTAAATTATTCAAAAAATAATTTTCTACTGTCGCAAATTTTAATTAAGCCAGGGATTGCCTTTTCTATAGTAAAATTATTCAAAAAAATAATTTTTTACTGTCGCAAATTTTTAATTGCGCCAGGGATTGCCTTTTCTACAGTAAATTTTTTCAAAATATTAATTTTTTTACTGTCGCAAATTTTAAATACGCCAGGGATTGCCTTTTCTATAGTAAATTATTCAAAAAATAATTTTTTTACTGTCGCAAATTTCAAATCCGCCAGGGATTGCCTTTTCTATAGTAAGTTATTCAAAAAATAATTTTCAACTGTGGCAAATTTTAATTACGCCAGGGATTGCCTTTTCTATAGTAAATTATTCAAAAAATAATTTTTCAACTGTCGCAAATTTTAATTACGCCAGGGATTGCCTTTTTCTATAGAAAATTATTCAAAAAATAATTTTTTTACTGTCGCAAATTTCAAATCCGCCAGGGATTGCCTTTTCTATAGTAAATTATTCAAAAAATAATTTTTCTACTGTCGCAAATTTTTAATTACGCCAGGGATTGCCTTTTCTATAGTAAATTATTCAAAAAAATAATTTTTTTACTGTCGCAAATTTCAAATCCGCCAGGGATTGCCTTTTCTATAGTAAATTATTCAAAAAATAATTTTCTACTGTCGCAAATTTTAATTACGCCAGGGATTGCCTTTTCTATAGTAAATTATTCAAAAAATAATTTTTTACTGTCGCAAATTTCAAATCCGCCAGGGATTGCCTTTTCTATAGTTTTTAATTACGCCAGGGATTGCCTTTTCTATAGCAAATTATTCAAAAAATAATTTTCAACTGTCGCAAATTTAAAATCTGCCAGGGATTGCCTTTTCTATAGTAAGTTATTCAAAAAATAATTTTCTACTGTCGCAAATTTTAATTACGCCAGGGATTGCCTTTTCTATAGTAAAATATTCAAAAAATAATTTTCAACTGTCGCAAATTTTAATTACGCCAGGGATTGCCTTTTCTATAGAAAATTATTCAAAAAATAATTTTTTACTGTCGCAAATTTCAAATCCGCCAGGGATTGCCTTTTCTATAGTAAATTATTCAAAAAATAATTTTCTACTGTCGCAAATTTTAATTACGCCAGGGATTGCCTTTTCTATAGTAAAATATTCAAAAAATAATTTTCAACTGTCGCAAATTTTAATTGCGCCAGGGATTGCCTTTTCTATAGTAAATTATTCCAAAAATTATTTTCTACTGTCGCAAATTTTAATTACGCCAGGGATTGCCTTTTCTATAGTAAATTATTCAAAAAATTATTTTCTACTGTCGCAAATTTTAATTACGCCAGGGATTGCCTTTTCTATAGTAAATTATTCAAAAATAATTTTCTACTGTCGCAAATTTTAATTGCGCCAGGATTGCCTTTTCTATAGTAAATTATTCAAAAAATAATTTTTTACTGTCGCAAATTTTAATTACGCCAGGGATTGCCTTTTCTATAGTAAATTATTCAAAAAGTAATTTTTCACTGTCGCAAATTTCAAATCCGCCAGGGATTGCCTTTTCTATAGTAAATTATTCAAAACATAATTTTCTACTCTCGCAAATTTTAATTACGCCAGGGATTGCCTTTTCTATAGTAAATTATTCAAAAAATAATTTTTTACTGTCGCAAATTTCAAATCCGCCAGGGATTGCTTTTCTATAGTAAATTATTCAAAAAATAATTTTCTACTGTCGCAAATTTTAATTACGCCAGGGATTGCCTTTTCTATAGTAAATTATTCAAAAAATAATTTTTTACTGTCGCAAATTTCAAATCCGCCAGGGATTGCCTTTTCTATAGTAAATTATTCAAAAAATAATTTTCTGCTGTCGCAAATTTTAATTGCGCCAGGGATTGCCTTTTCTATAGTAAATTATTCAAAAAATAATTTTCCACTGTCGCAAATTTTAATTACGCCAGGGATTGCCTTTTCTATAGTAAATTATTCAAAAATTAATTTTCAACTGTCGCAAATTTTAATTGCGCCAGGGATTGCCTTTTCTATAGTAAATTATTCAAAAAATAATTTTTTACTGTCGCAAATTTCAAATCCGCCAGGGATTGCCTTTTCTATAGTAAATTATTCAAAAAATAATTTTCTACTGTCGCAAATTTTAATTACGCCAGGGATTGCCTTTTCTATAGTAATTTATTCAAAAAATAATTTTCTACTGTCGCAAATTTTAATTACGCCAGGGATTGCCTTTTCTATAGTAAATTATTCAAAAAATAATTTTCAACTGTCGCAAATTTTAATTACGCCAGGGATTGCCTTTTCTATAGTAAATTATTCAAAAAATAATTTTCAACTGTCGCAAATTTTAATTACGCCGGGTATTGACTTTCTATAGTAAATTTTGCAAAAAAAATAATTTTTTACTGTCGCAAATTTTAATTACGCCAGGGATTGCCTTTTCTATAGTATATTATTAAAAATATTAATTTTTTACTGTCGAAAATTTTAATTACGCCAGGGATTGCCTTTTCTATAGCAAATTATTCAAAAAATAATTTTCAACTGTCGCAAATTTCAAATCCGCCAGGGATTGCCTTTTCTATAGTAAATTATTCAAAAAATAATTTTTTACTGTCGCAAATTTTAAGTGCGCCAGGGATTGCCTTTTCTATAGTAAATTATTCAAAAAATAATTTTTTACTGTCGTAAATTTTAACTGCGCAAGGGATTGCCTTTTCTACAGTAAATTTCTCACAAAATAATTTTCTACTGTCGCAAATTTTAATTACGCCAGGGATTGCCTTTTCTATAGTAAATTATTCAAAAAATAATGTTTTACTGTCGCAAATTTAAATTGCGCCAGGGATTGCCTTTTCTACAGTAAATTTTTCAAAAAATAATTTTTTACTGTCGCACATTTTAAGTGCGCCAGGAATTGCCTTTTCTATAGTAAATTATTCAAAAAATAATTTCTCTACTGTCGCAAATTTTAATTACGCCAGGGATTGCCTTTTCTATAGTAAATTATTCAAAAAATAATTTTTTACTGTAGCAAATTTTAATTGCGCCAGGGATTGCCTTTTCTACAGTAAATTTTTCAAAATATTAATTTTTTACTGTCGCAAATTTTAAATACGCCAGGGATTGCCTTTTCTATAGTAAATTATTCAAAAAATAATTTTTTACTGTCGCAAATTTCAAATCCGCCAGGGATTGCCTTTTCTATAGTAAATTATTCAAAAAATAATTTTCAACTGTCGCAAATTTTAACTACGCCAGGGATTGCCTTTTCTATAGTAAATTATTCAAAAAATAATTTTCAACTGTCGCAAATTTTAATTACGCCAGTGATTGCCTTTTCTATAGTAAATTATTCAAAAAATAATTTTTTACTGTCGCAAATTTCAAATCCGCCAGGGATTGCCTTTTCTATAGTAAATTATTCAAAAAATAATTTTCTACTGTCGCAAATTTTAATTACGCCAGGGATTGCCTTTTCTATAGTAAATTATTCAAAAAATAATTTTTTACTGTCGCAAATTTCAAATCCGCCAGGGATTGCCTTTTCTATAGTAAATTATTCAAAAAATAATTTTCTACTGTCGCAAATTTTAATTACGCCAGGGATTGCCTTTTCTGTAGTAAATTATTCAAAAAATAATTTTTTACTGTCGCAAATTTCAAATCCGCCAGGGATTGCCTTTTTTATAGTAAATTATTCAAAAAATAATTTTCTACTGTCGCAAATTTTAATTGCGCCAGGGATTGCCTTTTGTATAGTAAATTATTCAAAAAATAATTTTCAACTGTCGCAAATTTTAATTACGCCAGGGATTGCCTTTTCTATAGTAAATTATTCAAAAAATAATTTTCAACTGTCGCAAATTTTAATTGCGCCAGGGATTGCCTTTTCTATAGTAAATTATTCAAAAAATAATTTTTTACTGTCGCAAATTTCAAATCCGCCAGGGATTGCCTTTTCTATAGTAAATTATTCAAAAAATAATTTTCTACTGTCGCAAATTTTAATTACGCCAGGGATTGCCTTTTCTATAGTAAATTATTCAAAAAATAATTTTCTACTGTCGCAAATTTCAAATCCGCCAGGGATTGCCTTTTCTATAGTAAATTATTCAAAAAATAATTTTCAACTGTCGCAAATTTTAATTACGCCAGGGATTGCCTTTTCTATAGTAAATTATTCAAAAAATAATTTTTTACTGTCGCAAATTTTAAATACGCCATAGATTGCCATTTCTATAGTAAATTTTTCAAAAAAATAATTTTTTACTGTCGCAAATTTTAATTACGCCAGGGATTGCCTTTTCTATAGTAAATTATTCAAAAAATAATTTTTTACTGTCGCAAATTTCAAATCCGCCAGGGATTGCCTTTCTATAGTAAATTTTTCAAAAAATAATTTTTTACTGTCGCTAATTTTAAATATCCCAGGGATTGCCTTTTCTATAGTAAATTATTCAAAAAATAATTTTCAACTGTCGCAAATTTTAATTACGCCAGGGATTGCCTTTTCTATAGTAAATTATTCAAAAAATAATTTTCAACTGTCGCAAATTTCAAATCCGCCAGGGATTGCCTTTTCTATAGTAAATTATTCAAAAAATAATTTTCTACTGTCGCAAATTTTAATTGCGCCAGGGATTGCCTTTTCTAGAGTAAATTATTCAAAAAATAATTTTTTACTGTCGCAAATTTTAATTACGCCAGGGATTGCCTTTTCTATAGTAAATTATTCAAAAAATAATTTTCAACTGTCGCAAATTTTAATTGCGCCAGGGATTGCCTTTTCTATAGTAAATTATTCAAAAAATAATTTTCAACTGTCGCAAATTTTAATTACGCCAGGGATTGCCTTTTCTATAGTAAATTATTCAAAAAATAATTTTCAACTGTCGCAAATTTTAATTACGCCAGGGATTGCCTTTTCTATAGTAAATTATTCAAAAAATAATTTTTTACTGTCGCAAATTTCAAATCCGCCAGGGATTGCCTTTTCTATAGTAAATTATTCAAAAAATAATTTTCTACTGTCGCAAATTTTAATTACGCCAGGGATTGCCTTTTCTATAGTAAATTATTCAAAAAATAATTTTTTACTGTCGCAAATTTCAAATCCGCCTGGGATTGCCTTTTCTATAGTAAATTATTCAAAAAATAATTTTCTACTGTCGCAAATTTTAATTACGCCAGGGATTGCCTTTTCTATAGTAAATTATTCAAAAATAAATTTTTTACTGTCGCAAATTTCAAATCCGCCACGGATTGCCTTTTCTATAGTAAATTATTCAAAAAATAATTTTCTACTGTCGCAAATTTTAATTGCGCCAGGGATTGCCTTTTCTATAGTAAATTATTCAAAAAATAATTTTCAACTGTCGCAAATTTTAATTACGCCAGGGATTGCCTTTTCTATAGTAAATTATTCAAAAAATAATTTTCAACTGTCGCAAATTTCAAATCCGCCAGGGATTGCCTTTTCTATAGTAAATTTCAAAAAATAATTTTTTACTGTCGCAAATTTTAAATATACCAGGGATTGCCTTTTCTATAGTAAATTATTCAAAAAATAATTTCCAACTGTCGCAAATTTTAATTACGCCAGGGATTGCCTTTTCTATAGTAAATTATTCAAAAAACAATTTTTTACTGTCGCAAATTTCAAATCCGCCAGGGATTGCCTTTTCTATAGTAAATTATTCAAAAAATAATTTTCTACTGTCGCAAATTTTAATTACGCCAGGGATTGCCTTTTCTATAGTAAATTATTCAAAAAATAATTTTTTACTGTCGCAAATTTTAAATACGCCAGGGATTGCCTTTTCTATAGTAAATTTTGCAAAAAAATAATTTTTTTACTGTCGCAAATTTTAATTACGCCAGGGATTGCCTTTTCTATAGTAAATTATTCAAAAAATAATTTTTTACTGTCGCAAATTTCAAAACCGCCAGGGATTGCCTTTTTTATAGTAAATTTTTCAAAAAATAATTTATTACTCTCGCAAATTTTAAATATCCCAGGGATTGCCTTTTCTATAGTAAATTATTCAAAAAATAATTTTCAACTGTCGCAAATTTTAATTACGCCAGGGATTGCCTTTTCTATAGTAAATTATTCAAAAAATAATTTTCAACTGTCGCAAATTTCAAATCCGCCAGGGATTGCCTTTTCTATAGTAAATTATTCAAAAAATAATTTTCTACTGTCGCAAATTTTAATTGCGCCAGGGATTGCCTTTTCTATAGTAAATTATTCAAAAAATAATTTTTTACTGTCGCAAATTTTAATTACGCCAGGGATTGCCTTTTCTGTAGTAAATTATTCAAAAAATAATTTTCAACTGTCGCAAATTTTAATTGCGCCAGGGATTGCCTTTTCTATAGTAAATTATTCAAAAAATAATTTTCTACTGTCGCAAATTTTAATTACGCCAGGGATTGCCTTTTCTATAGTAAATTATTCAAAAAATAATTTTTTACTGTCGCAAATTTCAAATCCGCCAGGGATTGCCTTTTCTATAGTAAATTATTCAAAAAATAATTTTCTACTGTCGCAAATTTTAAATCCGCCAGGGATTGCCTTTTCTATAGTAAATTATTCAAAAAATAATTTTCTACTGTCGCAAATTTTAATTGCCCCAGGTATTGCCTTTTCTATTGTAAATTATTCAAAAAATAATTTTCAACTGTCGCAAATTTTAATTACGCCAGGGATTGCCTTTTCTATAGTAAATTATTCAAAAAATAATTTTCAACTGTCGCAAATTTTAAAAGCGCCAGGGATTGCCTTTTCTATAGTAAATTATTCAAAAAATAATTTTTTACTGTCGCAAATTTCAAATCCGCCAGGGATTGCCTTTTCTATAGTAAATTATTCAAAAAATAATTTTCTACTGTCGCAAATTTTAATTACGCCAGGGATTGCCTTTTCTATAGTAAATTATTCAAAAAATAATTTTCTACTGTCGCAAATTTTAATTACGCCAGGGATTGCCTTTTATATAGTAAATTATTCAAAAAATAATTTTCAAGTGTCGCAAATTTTAATTACGCCAGGGATTGCCTTTTCTATAGTAAATTATTCAAAAAATAATTTTCAACTGTCGCAAATTTTAATTACGCCAGGGATTGCCTTTTCTGTAGTAAATTTTGCAAAAAAATAATTTTTTACTTTCGCAAATTTTAATTACGCCAGGGATTGCCTTTTCTATAGTAAATTATTAAAAATATTAATTTTTTACTGTCGCAAATTTTAATTACGCCAGGGATTGCCTTTTCTATAGTAAATTATTCAAAAAATAATTTTCAACTGTCGCAAATTTCAAATCCGCCAGGGATTGCCTTTTCTATAGTAAATTATTCAAAAGATAATTTTCTACTGTCGCAAATTTTAATTACGCCAGGGATTGCCTTTTCTATAGTAAATTTTGCAAAAAATAATTTTCTACTGTCGCAAATTTTAAATATCCCAGGGATTGCCTTTTCTATAGTAAGTTATTCAAAAAATAATTTTATACTGTTGCAAATTTTAAATATCCCAGGGATTGCCTTTTCTATAGTAAATTATTAAAAATATTAATTTTTTACTGTCGCAAATTTTAATTACGCCAGGGATTGCCTTTTCTATAGTAAATTATTCAAAAAATAATTTTTTACTGTCGCAAATTTCAAAACCGCCAGGGATTGCCTTTTTTATAGTAAATTTTTCAAAAAATAATTTATTACTCTCGCAAATTTTAAATATCCCAGGGATTGCCTTTTCTATAGTAAATTATTCAAAAAATAATTTTCAACTGTCGCAAATTTTAATTACGCCAGGGATTGCCTTTTCTATAGTAAATTATTCAAAAAATAATTTTCTACTGTCGCAAATTTCAAATCCGCCAGGGATTGCCTTTTCTATAGTAAATTATTCAAAAAATAATTTTCTACTGTCGCAAATTTTAATTGCGCCAGGGATTGCCTTTTCTATAGTAAATTATTCAAAAAATAATTTTTTACTGTCGCAAATTTTAATTACGCCAGGGATTGCCTTTTCTGTAGTAAATTATTCAAAAAATAATTTTCAACTGTCGCAAATTTTAATTGCGCCAGGGATTGCCTTTTCTATAGTAAATTATTCAAAAAATAATTTTCTACTGTCGCAAATTTTAATTACGCCAGGGATTGCCTTTTCTATAGTAAATTATTCAAAAAATAATTTTTTACTGTCGCAAATTTCAAATCCGCCAGGGATTGCCTTTTCTATAGTAAATTATTCAAAAAATAATTTTCTACTGTCGCAAATTTTAAATCCGCCAGGGATTGCCTTTTCTATAGTAAATTATTCAAAAAATAATTTTCTACTGTCGCAAATTTTAATTGCCCCAGGTATTGCCTTTTCTATTGTAAATTATTCAAAAAATAATTTTCAACTGTCGCAAATTTTAATTACGCCAGGGATTGCCTTTTCTATAGTAAATTATTCAAAAAATAATTTTCAACTGTCGCAAATTTTAAAAGCGCCAGGGATTGCCTTTTCTATAGTAAATTATTCAAAAAATAATTTTTTACTGTCGCAAATTTCAAATCCGCCAGGGATTGCCTTTTCTATAGTAAATTATTCAAAAAATAATTTTCTACTGTCGCAAATTTTAATTACGCCAGGGATTGCCTTTTCTATAGTAAATTATTCAAAAAATAATTTTCTACTGTCGCAAATTTTAATTACGCCAGGGATTGCCTTTTATATAGTAAATTATTCAAAAAATAATTTTCAAGTGTCGCAAATTTTAATTACGCCAGGGATTGCCTTTTCTATAGTAAATTATTCAAAAAATAATTTTCAACTGTCGCAAATTTTAATTACGCCAGGGATTGCCTTTTCTGTAGTAAATTTTGCAAAAAAATAATTTTTTACTTTCGCAAATTTTAATTACGCCAGGGATTGCCTTTTCTATAGTAAATTATTAAAAATATTAATTTTTTACTGTCGCAAATTTTAATTACGCCAGGGATTGCCTTTTCTATAGTAAATTATTCAAAAAATAATTTTCAACTGTCGCAAATTTCAAATCCGCCAGGGATTGCCTTTTCTATAGTAAATTATTCAAAAGATAATTTTCTACTCTCGCAAATTTTAATTACGCCAGGGATTGCCTTTTCTATAGTAAATTTTGCAAAAAATAATTTTCTACTGTCGCAAATTTTAAATATCCCAGGGATTGCCTTTTCTATAGTAAGTTATTCAAAAAATAATTTTATACTGTTGCAAATTTTAAATATCCCAGGGATTGCCTTTTCTATAGTAAATTATTCAAAAAATAATTTTATACTGTCGCAAATTTTAATTACGCCAGGGATTGCCTTTTCTATAGTAAATTATTCAAAAAATAATTTTATACTGTCGCAAATTTTAATTACGCCAGGATTGCCTTTTCTATAGTAAATTATTCAAAAAATATTTTTTTACTGTCGCAAATTTCAAATCCGCCAGGGATTGCCTTTTCTATAGTAAATTATTCAAAAAATAATTTTTTACTGTCGCAAATTTCAAATCCGCCAGGGATGGCCTTTTCTATAGTAAATTATTCAAAAAATAATTTTCTACTGTCGCAGATTTTAATTACGCCAGGGATTGCCTTTTCTATAGTAAATTATTCAAAAAATAATTTTTTACTGTCGCAAATTTTAAGTGCGCAAGGGATTGCCTTTTCTGCAGTAAATTTTTCACAAAATAATTTTTTACTGTCGCAAATTTCAAATCCGCCAGGGATTGCCTTTTCTATAGTAAATTTTTCAAAAAATAATTTATTACTCTCGCAAATTTTAAATATCCCAGGGATTGCCTTTTCTATAGTAAATTATTCAAAAAATAATTTTCAACTGTCGCAAATTTTAATTACGCCAGGGATTGCCTTTTCTATAGTAAATTATTCAAAAAATAATTTTCAACTGTCGCAAATTTCAAATCCGCCAGGGATTGCCTTTTCTATAGTAAATTATTCAAAAAATAATTTTCTACTGTCGCAAATTTTAATTGCGCCAGGGATTGCCTTTTCTATAGTAAATTATTCAAAAAATAATTTTTTACTGTCGCAAATTTTAATTACGCCAGGGATTGCCTTTTCTATAGTAAATTATTCAAAAAATAATTTTCAACTGTCGCAAATTTTAATTGCGCCAGGGATTGCCTTTTCTATAGTAAATTATTCAAAAAATAATTTTCTACTGTCGCAAATTTTAATTACGCCAGGGATTGCCTTTTCTATAGTAAATTATTCAAAAAATAATTTTTTACTGTCGCAAATTTCAAATCCGCCAGGGATTGCCTTTTCTATAGTAAATTATTCAAAAAATAATTTTCTACTGTCGCAAATTTCAAATCCGCCAGGGATTGCCTTTTCTATAATAAATTATTCAAAAAATAATTTTCTACTGTCGCAAATTTTAATTGCCCCAGGGATTGCCTTTTCTATTGTAAATTATTCAAAAAATAATTTTCAACTGTCGCAAATTTTAATTACGCCAGGGATTGCCCTTTCTATAGTAAATTATTCAAAAAATAATTTTCAACTGTCGGAAATTTTAAAAGCGCCAGGGATTGCCTTTTCTATAGTAAATTATTCAAAAAATAATTTTTTACTGTCGCAAATTTCAAATCCGCCAGGGATTGCCTTTTCTATAGTAAATTATTCAAAAAATAATTTTCTACTGTCGCAAATTTTAATTACGCCAGGGATTGCCTTTTCTATAGTAAATTATTCAAAAAATAATTTTCTACTGTCGCAAATTTTAATTACGCCAGGGATTGCCTTTTCTATAGTAAATTATTCAAAAAATAATTTTCAACTGTCGCAAATTTTAATTACGCCAGGGATTGCCTTTTCTATAGTAAATTATTCAAAAAATAATTTTCAACTGTGGCAAATTTTAATTACGCCAGGGATTGCCTTTTCTATAGTAAATTTTGCAAAAAAATAATTTTTTACTGTCGCAAATTTTAATTACGCCAGGGATTGCCTTTTCTATAGTAAATTATTAAAAATATTAATTTTTTACTGTCGCAAATTTTAATTACGCCAGGGATTGCCTTTTCTATAGTAAATTATTCAAAAAATAATTTTCAACTGTCGCAAATTTCAAATCCGCCAGGGATTGCCTTTTCTATAGTAAATTATTCAAAAGATAATTTTCTACTGTCGCAAATTTTAATTACGCCAGGGATTGCCTTTTCTATAGTAAATTTTGCAAAAAATAATTTTCTACTGTCGCAAATTTTAAATATCCGAGGGATTGCCTTTTATATAGTAAATTATTCAAAAAATAATTTTCTACTGTCGCAAATTTTAAATATCCCAGGGATTGCCTTTTCTATAGTAAATTATTCAAAAAATAATTTTATACTGTTGCAAATTTTAAATATCCCAGGGATTGCCTTTTCTATAGTAAATAATTCAAAAAATAATTTTATACTGTCGCAAATTTTAATTACGCCAGGGATTACCTTTTCTATAGTAAATTATTCAAAAAATAATTTTATACTGTCGCAAATTTTAATTACGCCAGGGATTGCCTTTTCTATAGTAAATTATTCAAAAAATATTTTTTTACTGTCGCAAATTTCAAATCCGCCAGGGATTGCCTTTTCTATAGTAAATTATTCAAAAAATAATTTTTTACTGTCGCAAATTTCAAATCCGCCAGGGATGGCCTTTTCTATAGTAAATTATTCAAAAAATAATTTTCTACTGTCGCAAATTTTAATTACGCCAGGGATTGCCTTTTCTATAGTAAATTATTCAAAAAATAATTTTTTACTGTCGCAAATTTTAAGTGCGCAAGGGATTGCCTTTTCTATAGTAAATTATTCAAAAAATAATTTTTTACTGTCGCAAATTTTAATTACGCCAGGGATTGCCTTTTCTATAGTAAATTATTCAAAAAATAATTTTCAACTGTCGCAAATTTTAATTGCGCCAGGGATTGCCTTTTCTATAGTAAATTATTCAAAAAATAATTTTCTACTGTCGCAAATTTTAATTACGCCAGGGATTGCCTTTTCTATAGTAAATTATTCAAAAAATAATTTTTTACTGTCGCAAATTTCAAATCCGCCAGGGATTGCCTTTTCTATAGTAAATTATTCAAAAAATAATTTTCTACTGTCGCAAATTTCGAATCCGCCAGGGATTGCCTTTTCTATAGTAAATTATTCAAAAAATAATTTTCTACTGTCGCAAATTTTAATTGCCCCAGGGATTGCCTTTTCTATTGTAAATTATTCAAAAAATAATTTTCAACTGTCGCAAATTTTAATTACGCCAGGGATTGCCTTTTCTATAGTAAATTATTCAAAAAATAATTTTCAACTGTCGCAAATTTTCAAAGCGCCAGGGATTGCCTTTTCTATAGTAAATTATTCAAAAAATAATTTTTTACTGTCGCAAATTTCAAATCCGCCAGGGATTGCCTTTTCTATAGTAAATTATTCAAAAAATAATTTTCTACTGTCGCAAATTTTAATTACGCCAGGGATTGCCTTTTCTATAGTAAATTATTCAAAAAAAATTTTCTACTGTCGCAAATTTTAATTACGCCAGGGATTGCCTTTTCTATAGTAAATTATTCAAAAAATAATTTTCAACTGTCGCAAATTTTAATTACGCCAGGGATTGCCTTTTCTATAGTAAATTATTCAAAAAATAATTTTCAACTGTCGCAAATTTAATTACGCCAGGGATTGCCTTTTCTATAGTAAATTTTGCAAAAAAATAATTTTTTACTGTCGCAAATTTTAATTACGTCAGGGATCGCCTTTTCTATAGTAAATTATTAAAAATATTAATTTTTTACTGTCGCAAATTTTAATTACGCCAGGGATTGCCTTTTCTATAGTAAATTATTCAAAAAATAATTTTCAACTGTCGCAAATTTCAAATCCGCCAGGGATTGCCTTTTCTATAGTAAATTATTCAAAAAATAATTTTCTACTGTCGCAAATTTTAATTACGCCAGGGATTGCCTTTCTATACTAAATTTTGCAAAAAATAATTTCTACTGTCGCAAATTTTAAATATACCAGGGATTGCCTTTTCTATAGTAAATTATTCAAAAAATAATTTTCTACTGTCGCAAATTTCAAATCCGCCAGGGATTGCCTTTTCTATAGTAAATTATTCAAAAAATAATTTTCTACTGTCGCAAATTTTAATTACGCCAGGGATTGCCCTTTCTATACTAAATTTTGCAAAAAATAATTTTCTACTGTCGCAAATTTTAAATATACCAGGGATTGCCTTTTCTATAGTAAATTATTCAAAAAATAATTTTCTACTGTCGCAAATTTTAAATATCCCAGGGATTGCCTTTTCTATAGTAAATTATTCAAAAAATAATTTTATACTGTCGCAAATTTTAAATATCCCAGGGATTGCCTTTTCTATAGTAAATTATTCAAAAAATAATTTTCAACTGTCGCAAATTTTAATTGCGCCAGGGATTGCCTTTTCTATAGTAAATTATTCAAAAAATAATTTTCTACTGTCGCAAATTTTAATTACGCCAGGGATTGCCTTTTCTATAGTAAATTATTCAAAAAATAATTTTTTACTGTCGCAAATTTCAAATCCGCCAGGGATTGCCTTTTCTATAGTAAATTATTCAAAAAATAATTTTCTACTGTCGCAAATTTCGAATCCGCCAGGGATTGCCTTTTCTATAGTAAATTATTCAAAAAATAATTTTCTACTGTCGCAAATTTTAATTGCCCCAGGGATTGCCTTTTCTATTGTAAATTATTCAAAAAATAATTTTCAACTGTCGCAAATTTTAATTACGCCAGGGATTGCCTTTTCTATAGTAAATTATTCAAAAAATAATTTTCAACTGTCGCAAATTTTCAAAGCGCCAGGGATTGCCTTTTCTATAGTAAATTATTCAAAAAATAATTTTTTACTGTCGCAAATTTTAATTACGCCAGGGATTGCCTTTTCTATAGTAAATTATTCAAAAAATAATTTTCAACTGTCGCAAATTTTAATTGCGCCAGGGATTGCCTTTTCTATAGTAAATTATTCAAAAAATAATTTTCTACTGTCGCAAATTTTAATTGCGCCAGGGATTGCCTTTTCTATAGTAAATTATTCAAAAAATAATTTTCTACTGTCGCAAATTTTAATTACGCCAGGGATTGCCTTTTCTATAGTAAATTATTCAAAAGATAATTTTCTACTGTCGCAAATTTTAATTACGCCAGGGATTGCCTTTTCTATAGTAAATTTTGCAAAAAATAATTTTCTACTGTCGCAAATTTTAAATATCCGAGGGATTGCCTTTTATATAGTAAATTATTCAAAAAATAATTTTCTACTGTCGCAAATTTTAAATATCCCAGGGATTGCCTTTTCTATAGTAAATTATTCAAAAAATAATTTTATACTGTTGCAAATTTTAAATATCCCAGGGATTGCCTTTTCTATAGTAAATAATTCAAAAAATAATTTTATACTGTCGCAAATTTTAATTACGCCAGGGATTACCTTTTCTATAGTAAATTATTCAAAAAATAATTTTATACTGTCGCAAATTTTAATTACGCCAGGGATTGCCTTTTCTATAGTAAATTATTCAAAAAATATTTTTTTACTGTCGCAAATTTCAAATCCGCCAGGGATTGCCTTTTCTATAGTAAATTATTCAAAAAATAATTTTTTACTGTCGCAAATTTCAAATCCGCCAGGGATGGCCTTTTCTATAGTAAATTATTCAAAAAATAATTTTCTACTGTCGCAAATTTTAATTACGCCAGGGATTGCCTTTTCTATAGTAAATTATTCAAAAAATAATTTTTTACTGTCGCAAATTTTAAGTGCGCAAGGGATTGCCTTTTCTATAGTAAATTATTCAAAAAATAATTTTTTACTGTCGCAAATTTTAATTACGCCAGGGATTGCCTTTTCTATAGTAAATTATTCAAAAAATAATTTTCAACTGTCGCAAATTTTAATTGCGCCAGGGATTGCCTTTTCTATAGTAAATTATTCAAAAAATAATTTTCTACTGTCGCAAATTTTAATTACGCCAGGGATTGCCTTTTCTATAGTAAATTATTCAAAAAATAATTTTTTACTGTCGCAAATTTCAAATCCGCCAGGGATTGCCTTTTCTATAGTAAATTATTCAAAAAATAATTTTCTACTGTCGCAAATTTCGAATCCGCCAGGGATTGCCTTTTCTATAGTAAATTATTCAAAAAATAATTTTCTACTGTCGCAAATTTTAATTGCCCCAGGGATTGCCTTTTCTATTGTAAATTATTCAAAAAATAATTTTCAACTGTCGCAAATTTTAATTACGCCAGGGATTGCCTTTTCTATAGTAAATTATTCAAAAAATAATTTTCAACTGTCGCAAATTTTCAAAGCGCCAGGTATTGCCTTTTCTATAGTAAATTATTCAAAAAATAATTTTTTACTGTCGCAAATTTCAAATCCGCCAGGGATTGCCTTTTCTATAGTAAATTATTCAAAAAATAATTTTCTACTGTCGCAAATTTTAATTACGCCAGGGATTGCCTTTTCTATAGTAAATTATTCAAAAAAAATTTTCTACTGTCGCAAATTTTAATTACGCCAGGGATTGCCTTTTCTATAGTAAATTATTCAAAAAATAATTTTCAACTGTCGCAAATTTTAATTACGCCAGGGATTGCCTTTTCTATAGTAAATTATTCAAAAAATAATTTTCAACTGTCGCAAATTTTAATTACGCCAGGGATTGCCTTTTCTATAGTAAATTTTGCAAAAAAATAATTTTTTACTGTCGCAAATTTTAATTACGCCAGGGATCGCCTTTTCTATAGTAAATTATTAAAAATATTAATTTTTTACTGTCGCAAATTTTAATTACGCCAGGGATTGCCTTTTCTATAGTAAATTATTCAAAAAATAATTTTCAACTGTCGCAAATTTCAAATCCGCCAGGGATTGCCTTTTCTATAGTAAATTATTCAAAAAATAATTTTCTACTGTCGCAAATTTTAATTACGCCAGGGATTGCCTTTCTATACTAAATTTTGCAAAAAATAATTTTCTACTGTCGCAAATTTTAAATATACCAGGGATTGCCTTTTCTATAGTAAATTATTCAAAAAATAATTTTCTACTGTCGCAAATTTCAAATCCGCCAGGGATTGCCTTTTCTATAGTAAATTATTCAAAAAATAATTTTCTACTGTCGCAAATTTTAATTACGCCAGGGATTGCCTTTCTATACTAAATTTTGCAAAAAATAATTTTCTACTGTCGCAAATTTTAATTACGCCAGGGATTGCCTTTTCTATAGTAAATTATTCAAAAAATAATTTTTTACTGTCGCAAATTTTAAGTGCGCAAGGGATTGCCTTTTCTATAGTAAATTATTCAAAAAATAATTTTTTACTGTCGCAAATTTTAATTACGCCAGGGATTGCCTTTTCTATAGTAAATTATTCAAAAAATAATTTTCAACTGTCGCAAATTTTAATTGCGCCAGGGATTGCCTTTTCTATAGTAAATTATTCAAAAAATAATTTTCTACTGTCGCAAATTTTAATTACGCCAGGGATTGCCTTTCCTATAGTAAATTATTCAAAAAATAATTTTTTACTGTCGCAAATTTCAAATCCGCCAGGGATTGCCTTTTCTATAGTAAATTATTCAAAAAATAATTTTCTACTGTCGCAAATTTCGAATCCGCCAGGGATTGCCTTTTCTATAGTAAATTATTCAAAAAATAATTTTCTACTGTCGCAAATTTTAATTGCCCCAGGGATTGCCTTTTCTATTGTAAATTATTCAAAAAATAATTTTCAACTGTCGCAAATTTTAATTACGCCAGGGATTGCCTTTTCTATAGTAAATTATTCAAAAAATAATTTTCAACTGTCGCAAATTTTCAAAGCGCCAGGGATTGCCTTTTCTATAGTAAATTATTCAAAAAATAATTTTTTACTGTCGCAAATTTCAAATCCGCCAGGGATTGCCTTTTCTATAGTAAATTATTCAAAAAATAATTTTCTACTGTCGCAAATTTTAATTACGCCAGGGATTGCCTTTTCTATAGTAAATTATTCAAAAAAAATTTTCTACGGTCGCAAATTTTAATTACGCCAGGGATTGCCTTTTCTATAGTAAATTATTCAAAAAATAATTTTCAACTGTCGCAAATTTTAATTACGCCAGGGATTGCCTTTTCTATAGTAAATTATTCAAAAAATAATTTTCAACTGTCGCAAATTTTAATTACGCCAGGGATTGCCTTTTCTATAGTAAATTTTGCAAAAAAATAATTTTTTACTGTCGCAAATTTTAATTACGCCAGGGATCGCCTTTTCTATAGTAAATTATTAAAAATATTAATTTTTTACTGTCGCAAATTTTAATTACGCCAGGGATTGCCTTTTCTATAGTAAATTATTCAAAAAATAATTTTCAACTGTCGCAAATTTCAAATCCGCCAGGGATTGCCTTTTCTATAGTAAATTATTCAAAAAATAATTTTCTACTGTCGCAAATTTTAATTACGCCAGGGATTGCCTTTCTATACTAAATTTTGCAAAAAATAATTTTCTACTGTCGCAAATTTTAAATATACCAGGGATTGCCTTTTCTATAGTAAATTATTCAAAAAATAATTTTCTACTGTCGCAAATTTCAAATCCGCCAGGGATTGCCTTTTCTATAGTAAATTATTCAAAAAATAATTTTCTACTGTCGCAAATTTTAATTACGCCAGGGATTGCCTTTTCTATAGTAAATTTTGCAAAAAAATAATTTTTTACTGTCGCAAATTTTAATTACGCCAGGGATCGCCTGTTCTATAGTAAATTATTAAAAATATTAATTTTTTACTGTCGCAAATTTTAATTACGCCAGGGATTGCCTTTTCTATAGTAAATTATTCAAAAAATAATTTTCAACTGTCGCAAATTTCAAATCCGCCAGGGATTGCCTTTTCTATAGTAAATTATTCAAAAAATAATTTTCTACTGTCGCAAATTTTAATTACGCCAGGGATTGCCTTTCTATACTAAATTTTGCAAAAAATAATTTTCTACTGTCGCAAATTTTAAATATACCAGGGATTGCCTTTTCTATAGTAAATTATTCAAAAAATAATTTTCTACTGTCGCAAATTTTAAATATCCCAGGGATTGCCTTTTCTATAGTAAATTATTCAAAAAATAATTTTATACTGTTGCAAATTTTAAATATCCCAGGGATTGCCTTTTCTATAGTAAATTATTCAAAAAATAATTTTATACTGTCGCAAATTTTAATTACGCCAGGGATTGCCTTTTCTATAGTAAATTATTCAAAAAATAATTTTATACTGTCGCAAATTTTAATTACGCCAGGGATTGCCTTTTTTATAGTAAATTATTCAAAAAATATTTTTTTACTGTCGCAAATTTCAAATCCGCCAGGGATTGCCTTTTCTATAGTAAATTATTCAAAAAATAATTTTTTACTGTCGCAAATTTCAAATCCGCCAGGGATGGCCTTTTCTATAGTAAATTATAAAAAAAATAATTTTCTACTGTCGCAAATTTTAATTACGCCAGGGATTGCCTTTTCTATAGTAAATTATTCAAAAAATAATTTTTTACTGTCGCAAATTTTAAGTGCGCAAGGGATTGCCTTTTCTACAGTAAATTTCTCACAAAATAATTTTCTACTGTCGCAAATTTTAATTACGCCAAGGATTGCCTTTTCTATAGTAAATTATTAAAAAAATAATTTTTTACTGTCGCAAATTTTAATTGCGCCAGGGATTGCCTTTTCTACAGTAAATTTTTCAAAAAATAATTTTTTACTGTCGCAAATTTTAAGTGCGCCAGGGATTGCCTTTTCTATAGTAAATTATTCAAAAAATAATTTTCTGCTGTCGCAAATTTTAATTACGCCAGGGATTGCCTTTTCTATAGTTAATTATTCAAAAAATAATTTTTTACTGTCGCAAATTTTAATTGCGCCAGGGATTGCCTTTTCTACAGTAAATTTTTCAAAATATTAATTTTTTACCGTCGCAAATTTTAAATACGCCAGGGATTGCCTTTTCTATAGTAAATTATTCAAAAAATAATTTTTTACTGTCGCAAATTTAAAATCCGCCAGGGATTGCCTTTTCTATAGTAAATTATTCAAAACATAATTTTCAACTGTCGCAAATTTTAACTACGCCAGGGATTGCGTTTTCTATAGTAAATTATTCAAAAAATAATTTTCAACTGTCGCAAATTTTAATTACGCCAGTGATTGCCTTTTCTATAGTAAATTATTCAAAAAATAATTTTTTACTGTCGCAAATTTCAAATCCGCCAGGGATTGCCTTTTCTATAGTAAATTATTCAAAAAATAATTTTCTACTGTCGCAAATTTTAATTACGCCAGGGATTGCCTTTTCTATAGTAAATTATTCAAAAAATAATTTTTTACTGTCGCAAATTTCAAATCCGCCAGGGATTGCCTTTTCTATAGTAAATTATTCAAAAAATAATTTTTTACTGTCGCAAATTTCAAATCCGCTAGGGATTGCCTTTTCTATAGTAAATTATTCAAAAAATAATTTTCTACTGTCGCAAATTTTAATTACGCCAGGGATTGCCTTTTCTATAGTAAATTATTCAAAAAATAATTTTTTACTGTCGCAAATTTCAAATCCGCCAGGGATTGCCTTTTCTATAGTAAATTATTCAAAAAATAATTTTCTACTGTCGCAAATTTTAATTACGCCAGGGATTGCCTTTTCTATAGTAAATTATTCAAAAAATAATTTTTTACTGTCGCAAATTTCAAATCCGCCACGGATTGCCTTTCTATAGTAAATTATTCAAAAAATAATTTTCTACTGTCGCAAATTTTAATTGCGCCAGGGATTGCCTTTTCTATAGTAAATTATTCAAAAAATAATTTTCAACTGTCGCAAATTTTAATTACGCCAGGGATTGCCTATTCTATAGCAAATTATTCAAAAAATAATTTTCAACTGTCGCAAATTTCAAATCCGCCAGGGATTGCCTTTTCTATAGTAAATTTTTCAAAAAATAATTTTTTACTGTCGCAAATTTTAAATATCCCAGGGATTGCCTTTTCTATAGTAAATTATTCAAAAAATAATTTTCAACTGTCGCAAATTTTAATTACGCCAGGGATTGCCTTTTCTATAGTAAATTATTCAAAAAATAATTTTCAACTGTCGCAAATTTCAAATCCGTCAGGGATTGCCTTTTCTATAGTAAATTATTCAAAAAATAATTATCTACTGTCCCAAATTTTAATTGCGCCAGGGATTGCCTTTTCTATAGTAAATTATTCAAAAAATAATTTTTTACTGTCGCAAATTTTAATTACGCCAGGGATTGCCTTTTCTATAGTAAATTATTCAAAAAATAATTTTCAACTGTCGCAAATTTTAATTGCGCCATGGATTGCCTTTTCTATAGTAAATTATTCAAAAAATAATTTTCAACTGTCGCAAATTTTAATTACGCCAGGGATTGCCTTTTCTATAGTAAATTATTCAAAAAATAATTTTCAACTGTCGCAAATTTTAGTTACGCCAGGGATTGCCTTTTCTATAGTAAATTATTCAAAAAATAATTTTTTACTGTCGCAAATTTCAAATCCGCCAGGGATTGCCTTTTCTATAGTAAATTATTCAAAAAATAATTTTCTACTGTCGCAAATTTTAATTACGTCAGGAATTGCCTTTTCTATAGTAAATTATTCAAAAAATAATTTTTTACTGTCGCAAATTTCAAATCCGCCAGGGATTGCCTTTTCTATAGTAAATTATTCAAAAAATAATTTTCTACTGTCGCAAATTTTAATTACGCCAGGGATTGCCTTTTCTATAGTAAATTATTCAAAAAATAATTTTTTACTGTCGCAAATTTCAAATCCGCCAGGGACTGCCTTTTCTATAGTAAATTATTCAAAAAATAATTTTCTACTGTCGCAAATTTTAATTGCGCCAGGGATTGCCTTTTCTATAGTAAATTATTCAAAAAATAATTTTCAACTGTCGCAAATTTTAATTACGCCAGGGATTGCCTTTTCTATAGTAAATTATTCAAAAAATAATTTTCAACTGTCGCAAATTTTAATTGCGCCAGGGATTGCCCTTTCTATAGTAAATTATTCAAAAAAAAATCTTTTACTGTCGCAAATTTCAAATCCGCCAGGGATTGCCTTTTCTATAGTAAATTATTCAAAAAATAATTTTCTACTGTCGCAAATTTTAATTACGACAGGGATTGCCTTTTCTATAGTAAATTATTCAAAAAATAATTTTCTACTGTCGCAAATTTCAAATCCGCCAGGGATTGCCTTTTCTATAGTAAATTATTCAAAAAATAATTTTCAACTGTCGCAAATTTTAATTACGCCAGGGATTGCCTTTTCTATAGTAAATTATTCAAAAAATAATTTTTTACTGTCGCAAATTTTAAATACGCCAGGGATTGCCTTTTCTATAGTAAATTTTGCAAAAAAATAATTTTTTACTGTCGCAAATTTTAATTACGCCAGTGATTGCCTTTTCTATAGTAAACTATTCAAAAAATAATTTTTTACTGTCGCAAATTTCAAATCCGCCAGGGATTGCCTTTTCTATAGTAAATTTTTCAAAAAATAATTTATTACTGTCGCAAATTTTAAATATCCCAGGGATTGCCTTTTCTATAGTAAATTATTCAAAAAATAATTTTCTACTGTCGCAAATTTTAATTACGCCAGGGATTGCCTTTTCTATAGTAAAGTATTCAAAAAATAATTTTCTACTGTCGCAAATTTTAATTGCGCCAGGGATTGCCTTTTCTATAGTATATTATTCAAAAAATAATTTTCAACTGTCGCAAATTTTAAATATCCCAGGGATTGCCTTTTCTATAGTAAATTATTCAAAAAATAATTTTCAACTGTCGCAAATTTTAATTACGCCAGGGATTGCCTTTTCTATAGTAAATTATTCAAAAAATAATTTTCAACTGTCGCAAATTTCAAATCCGCCAGGGATTGCCTTTTCTATAGTAAATTATTCAAAAAATAATTTTCTACTGTCGCAAATTTTAATTGCGCCAGGGATTGCCTTTTCTATAGTAAATTATTCAAAAAATAATTTTTTACTGTCGCAAATTTTAATTGCGCCAGGGATTGCCTTTTCTACAGTAAATTTTTCAAAAAATAATTTTTTACTGTCGCAAATTTTAAGTGCGCCAGGGATTGCTTTTCTATAGTAAATTATTCAAAAAATAATTTTCTACTGTCGCAAATTTTAATTACGCCAGGGATTGCCTTTTCTATAGTAAATTTTGCAAAAAATAATTTTCTACTGTCGCAAATTTTAAATATACCAGGGATTGCCTTTTCTATAGTAAATTATTCAAAAAATAATTTTCTACTGTCGCAAATTTTAATTACGCCAGGGATTGCCTTTTCTATAGTAAATTATTCAAAAAATAATTTTTTACTGTCGCAAATTTTAAGTGCGCAAGGGATTGCCTTTTCTACAGTAAATTTCTCACAAAATAATTTTCTACTGTCGCAAATTTTAATTACGCCAGGGATTGCCTTTTCTATAGTAAATTATTCAAAAAATAATTTTTTACTGTCGCAAATTTTAATTGCGCCAGGGATTGCCTTTTCTACAGTAAATTTTTCAAAAAATAATTTTTTACTGTCGCAAATTTTAAGTGCGCCAGGGATTGCTTTTCTATAGTAAATTATTCAAAAAATAATTTTTTACTGTCGCAAATTTCAAATCCGCCAGGGATTGCCTTTTCTATAGTAAATTTTTCAAAAAATAATTTATTACTGTCGCAAATTTCAAATACGCCAGGGATTGCTTTTCTATAATAAATTTTGCAAAAAAAATAATTTTTTACTGTCGCAAATTTTAATTACGCCAGGGATTGCCTTTTCTATAGTAAATTATTAAAAATATTAATTTTTTACTGTCGCAAATTTTAATTACGCCAGAATTTGCCTTTTCTAAAGTAAATTATTCAAAAAATAATTTTCAACTGTCGCAAATTTCAAATCCGCCAGGGATTGCCTTTTCTATAGTAAATTATTCAAAAGATAATTTTCTACTGTCGCAAATTTTAATTACGCCAGGGATTGCCTTTTCTATGGTAAATTTTGCAAAAAATAATTTTCTACTGTCGCAAATTTTAAATATCCGAGGGATTGCCTTTTATATAGTAAATTATTCAAAAAATAATTTTATACTTTCGCAAATTTTAATTACGCCAGGTATTGCTTTTTCTATAGTAAATTATTCAAAAAATAATTTTCAACTGTCGCAAATTTTAATTACGCCAGGGATTGCCTTTTCTATAGTAAATTATTCAAAAAATAATTTTCTACTGTCGCAAATTTTAATGACACCAGGGATTGCCTTTTCTATAGTAAATTTTGCAAAAAATAATTTTCTACTGTCGCAAATTTTAAATATCCCAGGGATTGCCTTTTCTATAGTAAATTATTGAAAAAATAATTTTCTACTGTCGCTAATTTTAATTACGTCAGGGATTGCCTTTTCTATAGTAAATTATTCAAAAAATAATTTTTTACTGTCGCAAATTTTAAGTGCGCAAGGGATTGCCTTTTCTACAGTAAATTTCTCACAAAATAATTTTCTACTGTCGCAAATTTTAATTACGCCAGGGATTGCCTTTTCTATAGTAAATTATTCAAAAAATAATTTTTTACTGTCGCAAATTTTAATTGCGCAGGGTATTGCCTTTTCTACAGTAAATTTTTCAAAAAATAATTTTTTACTGTCGCAAATTTTAAGTGCGCCAGGGATTGCTTTTCTATAGTAAATTATTCAAAAAATAATTTTCTACTGTCGCAAATTTTAATTAGGCCAGGGATTGCCTTTTCTATAGTTAATTATTCAAAAAATAATTTTTAATTGTCGCAAATTTTAATTGCACCAGGGATTGCCTTTTCTACAGTAAATTTTTCAAAATATTAATTTTTTACTGTCGCAAATTTTAAATACGCCAGGGATTGCCTTTTCTATAGTAAATTATTCAAAAAATAATTTTTTACTGTCGCAAATTTAAAATCCGCCAGGGATTGCCTTTTCTATAGTAAATTATTCAAAAAATAATTTTCAACTGTCGCAAATTTTAACTACGCCAGGGATTGCCTTTTCTATAGTAAATTATTCAAAAAATAATTTTCAACTGTCGCAAATTTTAATTACGCCAGTGATTGCCTTTTCTATAGTAAATTATTCAAAAAATAATTTTTTACTGTCGCAAATTTCAAATCCGCCAGGGATTGCCTTTTCTATAGTAAATTATTCAAAAAATAATTTTCTACTGTCGCAAATTTTAATTACGCCAGGGATTGCCTTTTCTATAGTAAATTATTCAAAAAATAATTTTTTACTGTCGCAAATTTTAATTACGCCAGGGATTGCCTTTTCTATAGTAAATTATTCAAAAAATAATTTTTTACTGTCGCAAATTTCAAATCCGCCAGGGATTGCCTTTTCTATAGTAAATTATTCAAAAAATAATTTTCTACTGTCGCAAATTTTAATTGCGCCAGGAATTGCCTTTTCTATAGTAAATTATTCAAAAAATGATTTTCAACTGTCGCAAATTTTAATTACGCCAGGGATTGCCTTTTCTATAGTAAATTATTCAAAAAATAATTTTCAACGGTCGCAAATTTTAATTGCGCCAGGGATTGCCTTTTCTATAGTAAATTATTCAAAAAATAATTTTTTACTGTCGCAAATTTCAAATCAGCCATGGATTGCTTTTTTCTATAGTAAATTATTCAAAAAATAATTTTCTACTGTCGCAAATTTTAATTACGCCAGGGATTGCCTTTTCTATAGTAAATTATTCAAAAAATAATTTTCTACTGTCGCAAATTTCAAATCCGCCAGGGATTGCCTTTTCTATAGTAAATTATTCAAAAAATAATTTTCAACTGTCGCAAATTTTAATTACGGCAGGGATTGCCTTTTCTATAGTAAATTATTCAAAAAATGATTTTCAACTGTCGCAAATTTTAATTACGCCAGGGATTGCCTTTTCTATAGTAAATTATTCAAAAAATAATTTTCAACTGTCGCAAATTTTAATTGCGCCAGGGATTGCCTTTTCTATAGTAAATTATTCAAAAAATAATTTTTTACTGTCGCAAATTTCAAATCAGCCAGGGATTGCCTTTTCTATAGTAAATTATTCAAAAAATAATTTTCTACTGTCGCAAATTTTAATTACGCCAGGGATTGCCTTTTCTACATATAGTAAATTATTCAAAAAATAATTTTCTACTGTCGCAAATTTTAATTACGCCAGGGATTGCCTTTTCTATAGTAAATTATTCAAAAAATAATTTTCTACTGTCGCAAATTTCAAATCCGCCAGGGATTGCCTTTTCTATAGTAAATTATTCAAAAAATAATTTTCAACTGTCGCAAATTTTAATTACGCCAGGGATTGCCTTTTCTATAGTAAATTATTCAAAAAATAATTTTTTACTGTCGCAAATTTTAAATACGCCAGGGATTGCCTTTTCTATAGTAAATTTTGCAAAAAAAATAATTTTTTACTGTCGCAAATTTTAATTACGCCAGGGATTGCCTTTTGTATAGTAAATTATTCAAAAAATAATTTTTTACTGTCGCAAATTTCAATTCCGCCAGGGATTGCCTTTTCTATAGTAAAGTTTTCAAAAAATAATTTTTTACTATCGCAAATTCTAAATATCCCAGGGATTGCCTTTTCTATAGTAAATTATTCAAAAAATAATTTTCAACTGTCGCAAATTTTAATTACGCCAGGGATTGCCTTTTCTATAGTAAATTATTCAAAAAATAATTTTTTACTGTCGCAAATTTCAAATCCGCCAGGGATTGCCTTCTCTATAGTAAATTATTCAAAAAATAATTTTCTACTGTCGCAAATTTTAATTACGCCAGGGATTGCCTTTTCTATAGTAAATTATTCAAAAAATAATTTTTTACTGTCGCAAATTTCAAATCCGCCAGGGATTGCCATTTCTATAGTAAATTATTCAAAAAATAATTTTCTACTGTCGCAAATTTGAATTACGCCAGGGATTGCCTTTTCTATAATAAATTATTCAAAAAATAATTTTTTACTGTTGCAAATTTCAAATCCGCCACGGATTGCCTTTTCTATAGTAAATTATTCAAAAAATAATTTTCTACTGTCGCAAATTTTAATTGCGCCAGGGATTGCCTTTTCTATAGTAAATTATTCAAAAAATAATTTTCAACTGTCGCAAATTTTAATTACGCCAGGGATTGCCTTTTCTATAGTAAATTATTCAAAAAATAATTTTCAACTGTCGCAAATTTCAAATCCGCCAGGGATTGCCTTTTCTATAGTAAATTATTCAAAAAATGATTTTCAACTGTCGCAAATTTTAATTACGCCAGGGATTGCCTTTTCTATAGTAAATTATTCAAAAAATAATTTTCAACTGTCGCAAATTTTAATTGCGCCAGGGATTGCCTTTTCTATAGTAAATTATTCAAAAAATAATTTTTTACTGTCGCAAAATTCAAATCAGCCAGGGATTGCCTTTTCTATAGTAAATTATTCAAAAAATAATTTTCTACTGTCGCAAATTTTAATTACGCCAGGGATTGCCTTTTCTATAGTAAATTATTCAAAAAATAATTTTCTACTGTCGCAAATTTCAAATCCGCCAGGGATTGCCTTTTCTATAGTAAATTATTCAAAAAATAATTTTCAACTGTCGCAAATTTTAATTACGCCAGGGATTGCCTTTTCTATAGTAAATTATTCAAAAAATGATTTTCAACTGTCGCAAATTTTAATTACGCCAGGGATTGCCTTTTCTATAGTAAATTATTCAAAAAATAATTTTCAACTGTCGCAAATTTTAATTGCGCCAGGGATTGCCTTTTCTATAGTAAATTATTCAAAAAATAATTTTTTACTGTCGCAAATTTCAAATCAGCCAGGGATTGCCTTTTCTATAGTAAATTATTCAAAAAATAATTTTCTACTGTCGCAAATTTTAATTACGCCAGGGATTGCCTTTTCTATAGTAAATTATTCAAAAAATAATTTTCTACTGTCGCAAATTTCAAATCCGCCAGGGATTGCCTTTTCTATAGTAAATTATTCAAAAAATAATTTTCAACTGTCGCAAATTTTAATTACGCCAGGGATTGCCTTTTCTATAGTAAATTATTCAAAAAATAATTTTTTACTGTCGCAAATTTCAAATCCGCCAGGGATTGCCTTTTCTATAGTAAATTATTCAAAAAATAATTTTCTACTGTCGCAAATTTTAATTGCGCCAGGAATTGCCTTTTCTATAGTAAATTATTCAAAAAATGATTTTCAACTGTCGCAAATTTTAATTACGCCAGGGATTGCCTTTTCTATAGTAAATTATTCAAAAACTAATTTTCTACTGTCGCAAATTTCAAATCCGCCAGGGATTGCCTTTTCTATAGTAAATTATTCAAAAAATAATTTTCAACTGTCGCAAATTTTAATTACGCCAGGGATTGCCTTTTCTATAGTAAATTATTCAAAAAATAATTTTTTACTGTCGCAAATTTCAAATCCGCCAGGGATTGCCTTTTCTATAGTAAATTATTCAAAAAATAATTTTCTACTGTCGCAAATTTTAATTGCGCCAGGAATTGCCTTTTCTATAGTAAATTATTCAAAAAATGATTTTCAACTGTCGCAAATTTTAATTACGCCAGGGATTGCCTTTTCTATAGTAAATTATTCAAAAAATAATTTTCTACTGTCGCAAATTTCAAATCCGCCAGGGATTGCCTTTTCTATAGTAAATTATTCAAAAAATAATTTTCAACTGTCGCAAATTTTAATTACGCCAGGGATTGCCTTTTCTATAGTAAATTATTCAAAAAATAATTTTTTACTGTCGCAAATTTTAAATACGCCAGGGATTGCCTTTTATATAGTAAATTTTGCAAAAAAATAATTTTTTACTGTCGCAAATTTTAATTACGCCAGGGATTGCCTTTGTATAGTAAATTATTCAAAAAATAATTTTTTACTGTCGCAAATTTCAATTCCGCCAGGGATTGCCTTTTCTATAGTAAATTTTTCAAAAAATAATTTTTTACTATCGCAAATTCTAAATATCCCAGGGATTGCCTTTTCTATAGTAAATTATTCAAAAAATAATTTTCAACTGTCGCTAATTTTAATTACGCCAGGGATTGCCTTTTCTATAGTAAATTATTCAAAAAATTATTTTCAACTGTCGCAAATTTCAAATCCGCCAGGGATTGCCTTTTCTATAGTAAATTATTCAAAAAATAATTTTCTACTGTCGCAAATTTTAATTGCGCCAGGGATTGCCTTTTCTATAGTAAATTATTCAAAAAATAATTTTTAACTGTCGCAAATTTTAATTACGCCAGGGATTGCCTTTTCTATAGTAAATTATTCAAAAAATAATTTTCAACTGTCGCAAATTTTAATTGCGCCAGGGATTGCCTTTTCTATAGTAAATTATTCAAAAAATAATTTTCAACCGTCGCAAATTTTAATTACGCCAGGGATTGCCTTTTCTATAGTAAATTATTCAGAAAATAATTTTCAACTGTCGCAAATTTTAATTACGCCAGGGATTGCGTTTTCTATAGTAAATTATTCAAAAAATAATTTTTTACTGTCGCAAATTTCAAATCCACCAGGGATTGCCTTTTCTATAGTAAATTATTCAAAAAATAATTTTCTACTGTCGCAGATTTTAATTACGCCAGGGATTGCCTTTTCTATAGTAAATTATTCAAAAAATAATTTTTTACTGTCGCAAATTTCAAATCCACCAGGGATTGCCATTTCTATAGTAAATTATTCAAAAAATAATTTTCTACTGTCGCAAATTTTAATTACGCCAGGGATTGACTTTTCTATAGTAAATTATTCAAAAAATAATTTTTTACTGTTGCAAATTTCAAATCCGCCACGGATTGCCTTTTCTATAGTAAATTATTCAAAAAATAATTTTCTACTGTCGCAAATTTTAATTGCGCCAGGGATTGCCTTTTCTATAGTAAATTATTCAAAAAATAATTTTCAACTGTCGCAAATTTTAATTACGCCAGGGATTGCCTTTTCTATAGTAAATTATTCAAAAAATAATTTTCAACTGTCGCAAATTTCAAATCCGCCAGGGATTGCCTTTTCTATAGTAAATTTTTCAAAAAATAATTTTTTACTGTCGCAAATTTTAAATATCCCAGGGATTGCCTTTTCTATAGTAAATTATTCAAAAAATAATTTTCAACTGTCGCAAATTTTAATTACGCCAGGGATTGCCTTTTCTATAGTAAATTATTCAAAAAATAATTTTCAACTGTCGCAAATTTCAAATCCGCCAGGGATTGCCTTTTCTATAGTAAATTATTCAAAAAATAATTTTCTACTGTCCCAAATTTTAACTGCGCCAGGGATTGCCTTTTCTATAGTAAATTATTCAAAAAATAATTTTTTACTGTCGCAAATTTTAATTACGCCAGGGATTGCCTTTTCTATAGTAAATTATTCAAAAAATAATTTTCAACTGTCGCAAATTTTAATTGCGCCATGGATTGCCTTTTCTATAGTAAATTATTCAAAAAATAATTTTCAACTGTCGCAAATTTTAATTACGACAGGGATTGCCTTTTCTATAGTAAATTATTCAAAAAATAATTTTCAACTGTCGCAAATTTTAATTGCGCCAGGGATTGCCTTTTCTATAGTAAATTATTCAAAAAATAATTTTTTACTGTCGCAAATTTCAAATCCGCCAGGGATTGCCTTTTCTATAGTAAATTATTCAAAAAATAATTTTCTACTGTCGCAAATTTTAATTACGCCAGGGATTGCCTTTTCTATAGTAAATTATTCAAAAAATAATTTTCTACTGTCGCAAATTTCAAATCCGCCAGGGATTGCCTTTTCTATAGTAAATTATTCAAAAAATAATTTTCAACTGTCGTAAATTTTAATTACGCCAGGGATTGCCTTTTCTATAGTAAATTATTCAAAAAATAATTTTTTACTGTCGCAAATTTTAAATACGCCAGGGATTGCCTTTTCTATAGTAAATTTTGCAAAAAAATAATTTTTTACTGTCGCAAATTTTAATTACGCCACGGATTGTCTTTTCTATAGTAAATTATTCAAAAAATAATTTTTTACTGTCGCAAATTTCAAATCCGCCAGGGATTGCCTTTTCTATAGTAAATTTTTCAAAAAATAATTTATTACTGTCGCAAATTTTAAATATCCCAGGGATTGCCTTTTCTATAGTAAATTATTCAAAAATAATTTTCAATTGTCGCAAATTTTAATTACGCCAGGGATTGCCTTTTCTATAGTAAATTATTCAAAAAATAATTTTTTACTGTCGCTAGTTTTAATTACGCCAGGGATTGCCTTTTCTATACTAAATTATTCAAAAAATAATTTTCAACTGTCGCAAATTTTAATTGCGCCAGGGATTGCCTTTTCTATAGTAAATTATTCAAAAAATAATTTTCAACTGTCGCAAATTTTAATTACGCCAGGGATTGCCTTTTCTATAGTAAATTATTCAAAAAATAATATTCAACTATGGCAAATTTTAATTACGCCAGGGATTGCCTTTTCTATAGTAAATTATTCAAAAAATGATTTTCAACTGTCGCAAATTTAATTTACGCCAGGGATTGCCTTTTCTATAGTAAATTATTCAAAAAATAATTTTCAACTGTCGCAAATTTTAATTGCGCCAGGGATTGCCTTTTCTATAGTAAATTATTCAAAAAATAATTTTTTACTGTCGCAAATTTCAAATCAGCCAGGGATTGCCTTCTCTATAGTAAATTATTCAAAAAATAATTTTCTACTGTCGCAAATTTTAATTACGCCAGGGATTGCCTTTTCTATAGTAAATTATTCAAAAAATAATTTTCTACTGTCGCGAATTTCAAATCCGCCAGGGATTGCCTTTTCTATAGTAAATTATTCAAAAAATAATTTTCAACTGTCGCAAATTTTAATTACGCCAGGGATTGCCTTTTCTATAGTAAATTATTCAAAAAACGATTTTCAACTGTCGCAAATTTTAATTGCGCCAGGGATTGCCTTTTCTATAGTAAATTATTCAAAAAATAATTTTTAACTGTCGCAAATTTTAATTACGCCAGGGATTGCCTTTTCTATAGTAAATTATTCAAAAAATAATTTTTTACTGTCGCAAATTTCAAATCAGCCAGGGATTGCCTTTTCTATAGTAAATTATTCAAAAAATAATTTTCTACAGCCGCAAATTTTAATTACGCCAGGGATTGCCTTTTCTATAGTAAATTATTCAAAAAATAATTTTCTACTGTCGCAAATTTCAAATCCGCCAGGGATTGCCTTTTCTATAGTAAATTATTCAAAAAATAATTTTCAACTGTCGCAAATTTTAATTACGCCAGGGATTGCCTTTTCTATAGTAAATTATTCAAAAAATAATTTTTTACTGTCGCAAATTTCAAATCCGCCAGGGATTGCCTTTTCTATAGTAAATTATTCAAAAAATAATTTTCTACTGTCGCAAATTTTAATTGCGCCAGGAATTGCCTTTTCTATAGTAAATTATTCAAAAAATTATTTTCAACTGTCGCAAATTTTAATTACGCCAGGGATTGCCTTTTCTATAGTAAATTATTCAAAAAATAATTTTCTACTGTCGCAAATTTCAAATCCGCCAGGGATTGCCTTTTCTATAGTAAATTATTCAAAAAATAATTTTCAACTGTCGCAAATTTTAATTACGCCAGGGATTGCCTTTTCTATAGTAAATTATTCAAAAATTAATTTTTTACTGTCGCAAATTTCAAATCCGCCAGGGATTGCCTTTTCTATAGTAAATTATTCAAAAAATAATTTTCTACTCTCGCAAATTTTAATTGCGCCAGGAATTGCCTTTTCTATAGTAAATTATTCAAAAAATGATTTTCAACTGTCGCAAATTTTAATTACGCCAGGGATTGCCTTTTCTATAGTAAATTATTCAAAAAATAATTTTCTACTGTCGCAAATTTCAAATCCGCCAGGGATTGCCTTTTCTATAGTAAATTATTCAAAAAATAATTTTCAACTGTCGCAAATTTTAATTACGCCAGGGATTGCCTTGTCTATAGTAAATTATTCAAAAAATAATTTTTTACTGTCGCAAATTTTAAATACGCCAGGGATTGCCTTTTCTATAGTAAATTTTGCAAAAAAATAATTTTTTACTGTCGCAAATTTTAATTACGCCAGGGATTGCCTTTTGTATAGTAAATTATTCAAAAAATATTTTTTTACTGTCGCAAATTTCAATTCCGCCAGGGATTGCCTTTTCTATAGTAAATTTTTCAAAAAATAATTTTTTACTATCGCAAATTCTAAATATCCCAGGGATTGCCTTTTCTATAGTAAATTATTCAAAAAATAATTTTCAACTGTCGCAAATTTTAATTACGCCAGGGATTGCCTTTTCTATAGTAAATTATTCAAAAAATTATTTTCAACTGTCGCAAATTTCAAATCCGCCAGGGATTGCCTTTTCTATAGTAAATTATTCAAAAAATAATTTTCTACTGTCGCAAATTTTAATTGCGCCAGGGATTGCCTTTTCTATAGTAAATTATTCAAAAAATAATTTTTTACTGTCGAAAATTTTAATTACGCCAGGGATTGCCTTTTCTATAGTAAATTATTCAAAAAATAATTTTCAACTGTCGCAAATTTTAATTGCGCCAGGGATTGCCTTTTCTATAGTAAATTATTCAAAAAATAATTTTCAACTGTCGCAAATTTTAATTACGCCAGGGATTGCCTTTTCTATAGTAAATTATTCAAAAAATAATTTTCAACTGTCGCAAATTTTAATTACGCCAGGGATTGCGTTTTCTATAGTAAATTATTCAAAAAATAATTTTTTACTGTCGCAAATTTCAAATCCGCCAGGGATTGCCTTTTCTATAGTAAATTATTCAAAAAATAATTTTCTACTGTCGCAAATTTTAATTACGCCAGGGATTGCCTTTTCTATAGTAAATTATTCAAAAAATAATTTTTTACTGTCGCAAATTTCAAATCCGCCAGGGATTGCCATTTCTATAGTAAATTATTCAAAAAATAATTTTCTACTGTCGCAAATTTTAATTACGCCAGGGATTGCCTTTTCTATAGTAAATTATTCAAAAAATAATTTTTTACTGTTGCAAATTTCAAATCCGCCACGGATTGCCTTTTCTATAGTAAATTATTCAAAAAATAATTTTCTACTGTCGCAAATTTTAATTGCGCCAGGGATTGCCTTTTCTATAGTAAATTATTCAAAAAATAATTTTCAACTGTCGCAAATTTTAATTACGCCAGGGATTGCCTTTTCTATAGTAAATTATTCAAAAAATAATTTTCAACTGTCGCAAATTTCAAATCCGCCAGGGATTGCCTTTTCTATAGTAAATTTTTCAAAAAATAATTTTTTACTGTCGCAAATTTTAAATATCCCAGGGATTGCCTTTTCTATAGTAAATTATTCAAAAAATAATTTTCAACTGTCGCAAATTTTAATTACGCCAGGGATTGCCTTTTCTATAGTAAATTATTCAAAAAATAATTTTCAACTGTCGCAAATTTCAAATCCGCCAGGGATTGCCTTTTCTATAGTAAATTATTCAAAAAATAATTTTCTACTGTCCCAAATTTTAATTGCGCCAGGGATTGCCTTTTCTATAGTAAATTATTCAAAAAATAATTTTTTACTGTCGCAAATTTTAATTACGCCAGGGATTGCCTTTTCTATAGTAAATTATTCAAAAAATAATTTTCAACTGTCGCAAATTTTAATTGCGCCATGGATTGCCTTTCTATAGTAAATTATTCCAAAAATAATTTTCAACTGTCGCAAATTTTAATTACGCCAGGGATTGCCTTTTCTATAGTAAATTATTCAAAAAATAATTTTCAACTGTCGCAAATTTTAATTGCGCTAGGGATTGCCTTTTCTATAGTAAATTATTCAAAAAATAATTTTTTACTGTCGCAAATTTCAAATCCGCCAGGGATTGCCTTTTCTATAGTAAATTAATCAAAAAATAATTTTCTACTGTCGCAAATTTTAATTACGCCAGGGATTGCCTTTTCTATAGTAAATTATTCAAAAAATAATTTTCTACTGTCGCAAATTTCAAATCCGCCAAGGATTGCCTTTTCTATAGTAAATTATTCAAAAAATAATTTTCAACTGTCGTAAATTTTAATTACGCCAGGGATTGCCTTTTCTATAGTAAATTATTCAAAAAATAATTTTTTACTGTCGCAAATTTTAAATACGCCAGGGATTGCCTTTTCTATAGTAAATTTTGCAAAAAAATAATTTTTTACTGTCGCAAATTTTAATTACGCCAGGGATTGTCTTTTCTATAGTAAATTATTCAAAAAATTATTTTTTACTGTCGCAAATTTCAAATCCGCCAGGGATTGCCTTTTCTATAGTAAATTTTTCAAAAAATAATTTATTACTGTCGCAAATTTTAAACATCCCAGGGATTGCCTTTTCTATAGTAAATTATTCAAAAATAATTTTCAATTGTCGCAAATTTTAATTACGCCAGGGATTGCCTTTTCTATAGTAAATTATTCAAAAAATAATTTTTTACTGTCGCAAGTTTTAATTACGCCAGGGATTGCCTTTTCTATACTAAATTATTCAAAAAATAATTTTCAACTGTCGCAAATTTTAATTGCGCCAGGGATTGCCTTTTCTATAGTAAATTATTCAAAAAATAATTTTCAACTGTCGCAAATTTTAATTACGCCAGGGATTGCCTTTTCTATAGTAAATTATTCACAAAATAATTTTCAACTATCGCAAATTTTAATTACGCCAGGGATTGCCTTTTCTATAATAAATTATTCAAAAAATAATTTTTTACTGTCGCAAATTTCAAATCCGCCAGGGATTGCCTTTTCTATAGTAAATTATTCAAAAAATAATTCTCTACTGTCGCAAATTTTAATTACGCCAGGGATTGCCTTTTATATAGTAAATTATTCAAAAAATAATTTTTTACTGTCGCAAATTTCAAATCCGCCAGGGATTGCCTTTTCTATAGTAAATTATTCAAACAATAATTTTCTACTGTCGCAAATTTTAATTACGCCAGGGATTGCCTTTTCTATAGTAAATTATTCAAAAAATAATCTTTTACTGTCGCAAATTTCAAATCCGCCAGGGATTGCCTTTTCTATAGTAAATTATTCAAAAAATAATTTTCTACTGTCGCAAATTTTAATTGCGCCAGGGATTGCCTTTTCTATAGTAAATTATTCAAAAAATAATTTTCAACAGTCGCAAATTTTAATTTCGCCAGGGATTGCCTTTTCTATAGTAAATTATTCAAAAAATAATTTTCAACTGTCGCAAATTTTAATTGCGCCAGGGATTGCCTTTTCTATAGTAAATTATTCAAAAAATAATTTTTTTACTCTCGCAAATTTCAAATCCGCCAGGGATTGCCTTTTCTATAGTAAATTATTCAAAAAATAATTTTCTACTGTCGCAAATTTTAATTACGCCAGGGATTGCCTTTTCTATAGTAAATTATTCAAAAAATAATTTTCTACTGTCGCAAATTTCAAATCCGCCAGGGATTGCCTTTTCTATAGTAAATTATTCAAAAAATAATTTTCAACTGTCGCACATTTTAATTACGCCAGGGATTGCCTTTTCTATAGTAAATTATTCAAAAAATAATTTTTTACTGTCCCAAATTTTAAATACGCCAGGGATTGCCTTTTCTATAGTAAATTTTGCAAAAAAATAATTTTTTACTGTCGCAAATTTTAATTGCGCCAGGGATTTCCTTTTCTATAGTAAATTATTCAAAAAATAATTTTTTTACTCTCGCAAATTTCAAATCCGCCAGGGATTGCCTTTTCTATAGTAAATTATTCAAAAAATAATTTTCTACTGTCGCAAATTTTAAATATCCCAGGGATTGCCTTTTCTATAGTAAATTATTCAAAAAATAATTTTCAACTGTCGCAAATTTTAATTACGCCAGGGATTGCCTTTTCTATAGTAAATTATTCAAAAAATAATTTTCAACTGTCGCAAATTTCAAATCCGCCAGGGATTGCCTTTTCTATAGTAAATTATTCACAAAATAATTTTCTACTGTCGCAAATTTTAATTGCGCCAGGGATTGCCTTTTCTATAGTAAATTATTCAAAAAATAATTTTTTACTGTCACAAATTTTAATTACGCCAGGGATTGCCTTTTCTATAGTAAATTATTCAAAAAATAATTTTCAACTGTCGCAAATTTTAATTGCGCCAGGGATTGCCTTATCTATAGTAAATTATTCAAAAAATAATTTTCTACTGTCGCAAATTTTAATTACGCCAGGGATTGCCTTTTCTATAGTAAATTATTCAAAAATAATTTTCTACTGTCGCAAATTTTAATTACGCCAGGGATTGCCTTTTCTATAGTAAATTATTCAAAAAATAATTTTCTACTGTCGCAAATTTTAATTGCGCCAGGGATTGCCTTTTCTATAGTAAATTATTCAAAAAATAATTTTTTACTGTCGCAAATTTTAATTACGCCAGGGATTGCCTTTTCTATAGTAAATTATTCAAAAAATAATTTTTTACTGTCGCAAATTTCAAATCCGCCAGGGATTGCCTTTTCTATAGTAAATTATTCAAAAAATAATTTTCTACTGTCGCAAATTTTAATTACGCCAGGGATTGCCTTTTCTATAGTAAATTATTCAAAATATTAATTTTTTACTGTCGCAAATTTTAATTACGCCAGGGATTGCCTTTTCTATAGTAAATTATTCAAAAAATAATTTTCAACTGTCGCAAATTTTAATTACGCCAGGGATTGCCTTTTCTATAGTAAATTATTCAAAAAATAATTTTTTACTGTCGCAAATTTTAAATATCCCAGGGATTGCCTTTTCTATAGTAAATTATTCAAAAAATAATTTTCTACTGTCGCTAATTTTAATTACGCCAGGGATTGCCTTTTCTATAGTAAATTATTCAAAAAATAATTTTCTACTGTCGCAAATTTTAATTACGCCAGGGATTGCCTTTTCTATAGTAAATTATTCAAAATATTAATTTTATACTGTCGCAAATTTTAAATACGCCAGGGATTGCCTTTTCTATAGTAAATTATTCAAAAAATAATTTTTTACTATCGCAAATTTCATATCAGCCAGGGATTGCCTTTTCTATAGTAAATTATTCAAAAAATAATTTTATACTGTCGCAAATTTTAAATACGCCAGGGATTGCCTTTTCTATAGTAAATTATTCAAAAAATAATTTTTTGCTATCGCAAATTTCAAATCCGCCAGGGATTGCCTTTTCTATAGTAAATTATTCAAAAAATAATTTTCAACTGTCGCAAATTTCAAATCCGCCAGGGATTGCCTTTTCTATAGTAAATTATTCAAAAAATAATTTTCTACTGTCGCAAATTTTAATTGCGCCAGGGATTGCCTTTTCTATAGTAAATTATTCAAAAAATAATTTTCTACTGTCGCAAATTTTAATTACGCCAGGGATTGCCTTTTCTATAGTAAATTATTCAAAAAATAATTTTCAACTGACGCAAATTTTAATTACGCCAGGTATTGCCTTTTCTATAGTAAATTATTCAAAAAATAATTTTTTACTATCGCAAATTTTAATTACGCCAGGGATTGCCTTTTCTATAGTAAATTATTCAAAAAATAATTTTTTACTGTCGCAAATTTCAAATCCGCCAGGGATTGCCTTTTCTATAGTAAATTATTCAAAAAATAATTTTCTACTGTCGCAAATTTTAATTGCGCCAGGGATTGCCTTTTCTATAGTAAATTATTCAAAAAATAATTTTTTATTGTCGCAAATTTTAATTACGCCAGGGATTGCCTTTTCTATAGAAAATTATTCAAAAAATAATTTTCAACTCTCGCAAATTTTAATTACGCCAGGGATTGCCTTTTCTATAGTAAATTATTCAAAAAATAATTTTTTACTGTCGCAAATTTTAATTACGCCAGGGATTGCCTTTTCTATAGTAAATTATTCAAAAAATAATTTTCTACTGTCGCAAATTTTAATTGCGCCAGGGATTGCCTTTTCTATAGTAAATTATTCAAAAAATAATTTTTTACTGTCGCAAATTTTAAATATCCCAGGGATTGCCTTTTTACTATAGTAAATTATTCAAAAAATAATTTTCTACTGTCGCAAATTTTAATTACGCCAGGGATTGCCTTTTCTATAGTAAATTATTCAAAAAATAATTTTCTACTGTCGCAAATTTTAATTACGCCAGGGATTGCCTTTTCTATAGTAAATTTTGCAAAAAAGTAATTTTTTACTGTCGCAAATTTTAAATATCCCAGGGATTGCCTTTTCTATAGTAAGTTATTCAAAAAATAATTTTTTACTGTCGCAAATTTTAAATACGCCAGGGGTTGCCTTTTCTACAGTAAATTTCTCACAAAATAATTTTCTACTGTCGCAAATTTTAATTACGCCAGGGATTGCCTTTTCTATAGTAAATTATTCAAAAAATAATTTTTTACTGTCGCAAATTTTAAATATCCCAGGGATTGCCTTTTCTATAGTAAATTTTTCAAAAAATAATTTTTTACTGTCGCAAATTTTAAGTGCGCCAGGGATTGCCTTTTCTATAGTAAATTATTCAAAAAATAATTTTCAACTGTCGCAAATTTTAATTACGCCAGGGATTGCCTTTTCTATAGTAAATTATTCAAAAAATAATTTTATACTGTCGCAAATTTTAATTGCGCCAGGGATTGCCTTTTCTATAGTAAATTATTCAAAAAATAATTTTCTACTGTCGCAAATTTTAATTGCGCCAGGGATTGCCTTTTCTGTAGGAAATTATTAAAAAATAATTTTCTACTGTCGCAAATTTTAATTACGCCAGGGATTGCCTTTTCTATAGTAAATTATTCAAAAAATAATTTTTTACTATCGCAAATTTTAATTGCGCCAGGGATTGCCTTTTCTATAGTAAATTATTCAAAATATTAATTTTTTACTGGCGCAAATTTTAATTACGCCAGGGATTGCCTTTTCTATAGTAAATTATTCAAAAAATAATTTTCTACTGTCGCAAATTTTAATTACGCCAGGGATTGCCTTTTCTATAGTAAATTATTCAAAAAATAATTTTCAACTGTCGCAAATTTTAATTACGCCAGGGATTGCCTTTTCTATAGTAAATTATTCAAAAAATAATTTTTTACTATCGCAAATTTTAATTACGCCAGGGATTGCCTTTTCTATAGTAAATTATTCAAAAAATAATTTTTTACTGTCGCAAATTTCAAATCCGCCAGGGATTGCCTTTTCTATAGTAAATTATTCAAAAAATAATTTTCTACTGTCCGAAAATTTTAATTGCGCCAGGGATTGCCTTTTCTATAGTAAATTATTCAAAAATAATTTTTTACTGTCGCAAATTTTAATTACGCCAGGGATTGCCTTTTCTATAGAAAATTATTCAAAAAATAATTTTCAACTGTCGCAAATTTTAATTACGCCAGGGATTGCCTTTTCTATAGTAAATTATTCAAAAAATAATTTTTTACTGTCGCAAATTTTAATTACGCCAGGGATTGCCTTTTCTATAGTAAATTATT